>JAXHQA010000477.1:10000-19023 GCA_034093135.1 Erigeron breviscapus
CCCCCCCCCCCCCCCCCCCCCCCCCCCCCCCCCCCCCCCCCCCCCCCCCCCCCCCCCCCCCCCCCCCCCCCCCCCCCCCCCCCCCCCCCCCCCCCCCCCCCCCCCCCCCCCCCCCCCCCCCCCCCCCCCCCCCCCCCCCCCCCCCCCCCCCCCCCCCCCCCCCCCCCCCCCCCCCCCCCCCCCCCCCCCCCCCCCCCCCCCCCCCCCCCCCCCCCCCCCCCCCCCCCCCCCCCCCCCCCCCCCCCCCCCCCCCCCCCCCCCCCCCCCCCCCCCCCCCCCCCCCCCCCCCCCCCCCCCCCCCCCCCCCCCCCCCCCCCCCCCCCCCCCCCCCCCCCCCCCCCCCCCCCCCCCCCCCCCCCCCCCCCCCCCCCCCCCCCCCCCCCCCCCCCCCCCCCCCCCCCCCCCCCCCCCCCCCCCCCCCCCCCCCCCCCCCCCCCCCCCCCCCCCCCCCCCCCCCCCCCCCCCCCCCCCCCCCCCCCCCCCCCCCCCCCCCCCCCCCCCCCCCCCCCCCCCCCCCCCCCCCCCCCCCCCCCCCCCCCCCCCCCCCCCCCCCCCCCCCCCCCCCCCCCCCCCCCCCCCCCCCCCCCCCCCCCCCCCCCCCCCCCCCCCCCCCCCCCCCCCCCCCCCCCCCCCCCCCCCCCCCCCCCCCCCCCCCCCCCCCCCCCCCCCCCCCCCCCCCCCCCCCCCCCCCCCCCCCCCCCCCCCCCCCCCCCCCCCCCCCCCCCCCCCCCCCCCCCCCCCCCCCCCCCCCCCCCCCCCCCCCCCCCCCCCCCCCCCCCCCCCCCCCCCCCCCCCCCCCCCCCCCCCCCCCCCCCCCCCCCCCCCCCCCCCCCCCCCCCCCCCCCCCCCCCCCCCCCCCCCCCCCCCCCCCCCCCCCCCCCCCCCCCCCCCCCCCCCCCCCCCCCCCCCCCCCCCCCCCCCCCCCCCCCCCCCCCCCCCCCCCCCCCCCCCCCCCCCCCCCCCCCCCCCCCCCCCCCCCCCCCCCCCCCCCCCCCCCCCCCCCCCCCCCCCCCCCCCCCCCCCCCCCCCCCCCCCCCCCCCCCCCCCCCCCCCCCCCCCCCCCCCCCCCCCCCCCCCCCCCCCCCCCCCCCCCCCCCCCCCCCCCCCCCCCCCCCCCCCCCCCCCCCCCCCCCCCCCCCCCCCCCCCCCCCCCCCCCCCCCCCCCCCCCCCCCCCCCCCCCCCCCCCCCCCCCCCCCCCCCCCCCCCCCCCCCCCCCCCCCCCCCCCCCCCCCCCCCCCCCCCCCCCCCCCCCCCCCCCCCCCCCCCCCCCCCCCCCCCCCCCCCCCCCCCCCCCCCCCCCCCCCCCCCCCCCCCCCCCCCCCCCCCCCCCCCCCCCCCCCCCCCCCCCCCCCCCCCCCCCCCCCCCCCCCCCCCCCCCCCCCCCCCCCCCCCCCCCCCCCCCCCCCCCCCCCCCCCCCCCCCCCCCCCCCCCCCCCCCCCCCCCCCCCCCCCCCCCCCCCCCCCCCCCCCCCCCCCCCCCCCCCCCCCCCCCCCCCCCCCCCCCCCCCCCCCCCCCCCCCCCCCCCCCCCCCCCCCCCCCCCCCCCCCCCCCCCCCCCCCCCCCCCCCCCCCCCCCCCCCCCCCCCCCCCCCCCCCCCCCCCCCCCCCCCCCCCCCCCCCCCCCCCCCCCCCCCCCCCCCCCCCCCCCCCCCCCCCCCCCCCCCCCCCCCCCCCCCCCCCCCCCCCCCCCCCCCCCCCCCCCCCCCCCCCCCCCCCCCCCCCCCCCCCCCCCCCCCCCCCCCCCCCCCCCCCCCCCCCCCCCCCCCCCCCCCCCCCCCCCCCCCCCCCCCCCCCCCCCCCCCCCCCCCCCCCCCCCCCCCCCCCCCCCCCCCCCCCCCCCCCCCCCCCCCCCCCCCCCCCCCCCCCCCCCCCCCCCCCCCCCCCCCCCCCCCCCCCCCCCCCCCCCCCCCCCCCCCCCCCCCCCCCCCCCCCCCCCCCCCCCCCCCCCCCCCCCCCCCCCCCCCCCCCCCCCCCCCCCCCCCCCCCCCCCCCCCCCCCCCCCCCGCCCCCACCCGTCTCCCCCGCCCCCTCTCTATCTTCTCTCCCGTCCCCCTTCTAATATGCATACATCTAAAGAGCATATTCCTATTAGCTCTACAAAGTCCAAGTTATTCGAATCACTTGTTTGTCCACCACTTTTAGCGTGAATAAGTGGCTATAGTTAATATACTTCAGTGTCTAGATTATATGAAATCTGTTTTCATATATGCAGTATTGCAGTTCATAAATATGGTTAACCAACAATATATTTTTCTACATATCTGTTTCTTTTCTATCAGAATTCACAAGTTCATAACATATATCATACTTTTGGAGTTGTAAAATGTAAGTTAAGTTATGATGTTACGACTAATCCAGATTTCAAAAAATTAATACTTCTAACGGATCCCGGTTACCCGCGAGGAAACCTGTTACCCGACAGTTAGTAAGTAAACGGGGACCCGTCGGGTTCGGGTCCGGGTCTGGGACAGTTATTTTTAATCGGGTCCGGGATTAGCTAAACCCAGCCCATACCCGGCCCGTTGCCATCCCTATTCACACCTCAGAGCCTGGCTTCGTTTGGACATCCCTTGCATCACACCATTGGAAACCCTTGAGTGGATTCATCTTCGAAAGAGGTACAAAGGCATGCTTGAAGCCATCAACTTCATTTCATGGTGGGTCTTATGGAAACAAAAGAATCAAATCGTCTTCAAAGGCAGCTCCGAGTCTAGTAAAGAGGTGTTCCAAACCATAGTTTCGGTTTCTTTTTCATGGATATCTGTCCGGTCTAGGGAGATGTCTACTCCCTGGCATTTATGGGCGATGAGCCTGTCTTTTATACTATAATAATGCCCTTTGTATGTAATGACCTTTGTGATCTTCGACGTCCTGTCGGAAGTTTTTTTTCTCTAATGAAAGTTGGTTGTTCCCAAAAAAAAAAAACAATTTTCCATGTTGTATTAGGATCGGGTATATAATTATTTTGGAACTTTTATAAAGATTTTTAATTAATATTAATGACATTATCAATGTTTAGTTTGATAAAATTGAGCTCTTTAATTGGTTAATAAGTTATTAAGTCAGTTGTCTTTTAGTATATATAAAGATAAAGATAAAGATTTAAATATTTCTTTAAAATAAATCTATAATATCCCTAATAAAATTATTTACAATATATATCCCTCAAGTATTAAAATAACTACATTACCCTTATATCAATTATGTTTACATTAATAACAACATCGCAACCGTCACCACCACCACTACCGTCGCCTAGAGGCGGTACCAGAATTTTTTTTCCATAAGGGGCAAATTAAAAAATCCATAAAAAATAAATCTAAAAGGAGACAAAACGTTAAAAACCTATAAGAAAATTTTAAAAATTCATGAAAATTTTAAAAATACATGACAAAATCTAAATTTTGGAGGGGGCCAATGCCCCCTGGCCCCCATGTAGTACAGCCTCTGCCGTCGGCGCCACTATCCTCACCACTCGTCGTCGTTGCCACCACTAATATGGATCGAAAGTTTGATATTTGTATCCAAAAGACAAAGGATGTTCCAAAGGGTGCATATTTGTGATTCGTAATATGTTTGCCATCACACAAAATAATCCTGTGGTTTGATTGTTTTCGCACATTCCACCCTTCCTTCATAAGTTTTAGTTAAAAAAAATTCTAGAAACCATTTTATTTTGTTGCAAGAATTGTCCATTTCCATTTAATGTGACTATTATAAAAAAATAATCATGTATGAGCTATTTGAACTAAAAGACCATGGGAACTTTTAAACTATAACTTTATAACTTGATAACCCAATTTAAATGAAAAACCACCTAATTTTTCAAATGAAAAACCAATTGAGCTCCCATGTATATATTTTATGTATTAAAAAAATAATATGTGAGGTTTTTCATCAAATTGATATGTACACCACATAGGGGACCCTTATTATGGGAACCCATTTTTTTGTAAAAATTTTGAGAACTCTTAAATTATGTATTGGATCACATGTTTTTTTTGTTCATTCACATGTGAAACGTTATAAAAATATATGTTGCAGAAAAAAATAATTTTGGAAACCTTATATATAGTCGTTTGTTTACATGTGAATGAAAATGTGAACATATTCATCCACAAATTCATAAAAGGCTATTTTGAAGGTTTCTTAAAAAGGTTTCTTCCACAACATACTTTTTTATATCATTTCACATGTGAATGAAAAAAAAACATGTGATCCAATATATAATTTGAGAGTTCTCATGGTTCTTGAAAAAAAAATGGTTCTCAAAATAAGGAAAGTATATATATATATATATATTATATATATATATATGTATATATGTATATATATATTTATATGTATATATATATATATATATATATATATATATATATATATATATATATATATATATGAGAGCTGAGACTTACATAGGTGTATATATATATATATATATATATATATATATATATATATATATATATATATATATATATATATATATATATATATATATATATATATATATATATATATATATATATATATATATATATATATATATATATATATATATATATATATATATATATATATATATATATATATATATATATATATATATATATATATATATATATATATATATATATATATATATATATATATATATATATATATATATATATATATATATATATATATATATATATATATATATATATATATATATATATATATATATATATATATATATATATATATATATATATATATATATATATATATATATATATATATATATATATATATATATATATATATATATATATATATATATATATATATATATATATATATATATATATATATATATATATATATATATATATATATATATATATATATATATATATATATATATATATATATATATATATATATATATATATATATATATATATATATATATATATATATATATATATATATATATATATATATATATATATATATATATATATATATATATATATATATATATATATATATATATATATATATATATATATATATATATATATATATATATATATATATATATATATATATATATATATATATATATATATATATATATATATATATATATATATATATATATATATATATATATATATATATATATATATATATATATATATATATATATATATATATATATATATATATATATATATATATATATATATATATATATATATATATATATATATATATATATATATATATATATATATATATATATATATATATATATATATATATATATATATATATATATATATATATATATATATATATATATATATATATATATATATATATATATATATATATATATATATATATATATATATATATATATATATATATATATATATATATATATATATATATATATATATATATATATATATATATATATATATATATATATATATATATATATATATATATATATATATATATATATATATATATATATATATATATATATATATATATATATATATATATATATATATATATATATATATATATATATATATATATATATATATATATATATATATATATATATATATATATATATATATATATATATATATATATATATATATATATATATATATATATATATATATATATATATATATATATATATATATATATATATATATATATATATATATATATATATATATATATATATATATATATATATATATATATATATATATATATATATATATATATATATATATATATATATATATATATATATATATATATATATATATATATATATATATATATATATATATATATATATATATATATATATATATATATATATATATATATATATATATATATATATATATATATATATATATATATATATATATTTGTTTTATTTTAATACTTGTTTTATTTTACCTAAAATCTATATATATATATATATATATTATAATAATATATATTATATTGTGTGACATCAATTTTCGTGTTGAAACGATTGTGTTATTTAGTATACTTGCGTTGAATAACAAACATTCTGTCATGGATTAGTTTGTTTAAAAGTTTATCATATCAAATATATATCTATTTAAAGGCAAAACCACAATAGTTTCCATCTACGTGTTGCGCGATATCAATTAGTTCGATTACTTTTTGTTATTGATGATTTATATTTGCTAAAACTTTGACATATAAAATATATACTTATTCAAAGACAATACCACAAAAAAAATAGTTTTAATGTACTACTTTTGAAAACTCAAAAGAAAAAAAATATGTAAGAAACCAAGAAGTAACCCGTAATTTTAAACTTGAAAGGGATCCAATGTGGTAAAATCTGAATATTGTTAACAAAAAAGAATAAACGTTTTCAATATATGAAAACCCAAAAGGAAAAACATATGGAAAAAACCAAGAAGTAACTCGTATTTGAAAACCCGAACTGAATGCGATTAGACAAAATTCAAATAATGGTGCGGGTTATAACATGGACGAATAGTAACTTGCCACGCAGGCGAGTTACTATTCACAACCTATTCATTTAGTATAGTATATAATATGTGGTGTGCACTCTGGGTACCAAGACGGTACATGGGACCAGAGGGTTCCCACCCATTTACCCTTTTTTTATAAAATTTTTTGGCCCCGCGTTGTGTGACATCAATTTTCGTGTTGAAACGATTGTGTTATTTAGTATACTTGCGTTGAATAACAAACATTCTGTCATGGATTAGTTTGTTTAAAAGTTTATCATATCAAATATATATCTATTTAAAGGCAAAACCACAATAGTTTCCATCTACGTGTTGCGCGATATCAATTAGTTCGATTACTTTTTGTTATTGATGATTTATATTTGCTAAAACTTTGACATATAAAATATATACTTATTCAAAGACAATACCACAAAAAAATAGTTTTAATGTACTACTTTTGAAAACTCAAAAGAAAAAAAATATGTAAGAAACCAAGAAGTAACCCGTAATTTTAAACTTGAAAGGGATCCAATGTGGTAAAATCTGAATATTGTTACAAAAAAGAATAAATGTTTTCAATATATGAAAACCCAAAAGGAAAAACATATGGAAAAAACCAAGAAGTAACTCGTATTTGAAAACCCGAACTGAATGCGATTAGACAAAATTCAAATAATGGTGCGGGTTATAACATGGACGAATAGTAACTTGCCACGCAGGCGAGTTACTATTCACAACCTATTCATTTAGTATAGTATATAATATAATATAATATAATGATAATTTTTCAATATATTTAAAAAAAAAAATTATATGACAGTAAAAGAAGAGGTGAGGAAAATGTCTCCTTTAGTAAGAGAGGCTTAATGCACATACATGTAAAAATCTGATAGCATTACTCTTACAACTTATTTCGGGGACATCCAATAATATTGGAACATATAATGATCGAACACGTACGAGTGATATTTATTTTCTTTTTGACCCGCAAATGAACGCGAGTGATACTTATTCCGAATCTAAAAGGTCCCACATGGCCTCTTCTGAAAAGTTGAACAGATTGACTTGGCCTTCTTCTTGCTGCAGGATCATATCTGCGGACTTACCATCCATCATAGAACCATCAAATGACCACCCAAAATGGCGATCAATTTCATCCTCTCGACCGCTAAATAACGTCTTCAAATACTCGTTTGTCTCGTCATGTGTCACGGTGGGTGCCACGATTGACCCTGAGGGGATATCGAAAGCATTATTGTTCACAGCTGCGACATTTGACATTCTTATCGAGTTATTTCCATCATGTGCTTCCATTTGTTGGTACAAGTTCACGGTTTTGGAGAAGGTATATGGTTGAGGCTTGATAACAGTGACTGTGGCGGATTTCGACGATTCATTATCATCTTTCTGTTTTTTCTCTTCTTTATGCTTGGAACAAGAACGCATATGTGTGTTCCAGTAGTTCTTCACGTCATTACCCGTTCTTCCTGGTATTCTCCCTGCAATCAGGGACCATCTACGTACACATAAAAAGACAAATCAATCTCGGTATCTCGTGATATTTATTAAACAATTTATATTGGTCGATACATTATCCAATAACTGGTATTTGAAAGTTCATTACAATAAACACTCAAGTAGTTCATCATTACACAACATAAATAGTTCATTGATTACATTTTGAAACCCTGAACCCAAAATTTTATGCAGGACTCCATAATTACATGAGCCAGGGTAGTAAAATCAAGTGTAATTAATATATGCATTTTTTGGTTAATGAAGTGTAACATATATATGCATTTCATTATTCAAGCTATATATGATCAATGAATTTCATTCACCTGTTGCCTAGAAGCTTGTGAAGCCTACGTATAAGATCAATTTCATCTTCACCAAAATCTCCTTTCTTTAGATTTGGTCTTAGATAATTCAACCATCGCAACCTACAACTCTTCCTGCAACGACTTAAACCTATAACACGAAACAAAAACTATACGTGTTAGAATACATAATACGAGTACTACATATTGAAGAATTAATCTCGTGTTATCGTTCTTTTTGGAGAGACCAAACCAAAAATATTGACTGAAATAAAATTTTGTATGTTTTAAAATATAATTACCTGATCTGAGAGGAACAAGGTGCCATTTTCCTTCTCCATACGTCTCAATGCAATTCGTAAGAAGCATATCTTCTTGGATAGTCCTCTCTTATTTGGTTCGGCCGTAGGTAGCAAGTCAAGGGGTTTTTGGTTTTGCTTTGGTTCGACTTTTAGAGGGTACAAGCAAAGGGTTGTTTGATCGTGATCGGGGTAATAGCATACGGTATAAGGGGTGTCTAGTGTGCGATCGTAGAGGGGTTTTACTTTAAACCCTACAACAATAATAATCTTATTATTATTGATTTTATTGGAAGCTTTGCATAAGGTACATGTTTCGATTCTCTCTTTGTTAATTAATGTGATTGCATATTCGATT
>JAXHQA010000480.1:0-17582 GCA_034093135.1 Erigeron breviscapus
GTGTCGAGCATACAAGCGTTGTATGTCCTCCGGTGTTGGTCTGCGCAAGTACTCATCCCTATAAAGTTCAAACACACATTTGCAGTAATAGTCTAGATAACATCTGCTTGTTTCTTCACCCATCTGTAGATACTCGTCAAGCGAGTCGGGATTGTAGCCATACGCCAACTGACGTATGGCGCATACACACTTTTGGATTGTACTGAAACCAACCTTTCTTCGACCATCAAAGAGCTTGTCTTGCATTCTTTGAAAATGCAAGGGCACAGGACCTGGATGTCGAGATGGGTATGATTTTATATCGTTCACAATGCGCATGAACATAGGTCTCGACATACGAAATCGTCGCCTAAAGCTCTTCAACGAATACTTTGGGTTTTCGTTAAAATAAGCTTCCATTAGGCGTTGTTCAGCACCATATCGATCTCTCTCGATGGGCATACGGGGTATGAATGGTCTTGATGATTCACCTTCTTCAAGCAAATTAACGCATTCGGCCATGATGCCCATAAGCTCATCATCGTCGTCGTCATTAGGAAACAAATCCGGTCTCATGTACGTTGGTACACTCGAAGGAAACATGTTGTTCATGATGATTTGTGTATACAAAAGTGTGTTTTGGTATAATATATCTGAATATATGAAAGAGTGGTGTGATATGGTGGTTCAATTGAAGTGTATATATAGCCATTTTGAAAACTAGCCGTCAAGGACTAAAAGTGACACTTTTTGGAACATGTTTTGATCAAAATGGCCGTTAAGGAACCTGTTTTGCCAACTTTTCAAACTTAAAGTTGGTTGTCTTCTTTCACACAACTAGTCGTTGGCTTTTAAAAAAAAAAAAAATTAAATTCAACACCACAACTCGTCTATCCAGGAACGAGCACCTCGGACGAAACCCTCGGACGAGTGTGGAACGAGTCCCACCCAATGGTGTGGACTCGTCCGTCCACCTCGAATGAGCCCAGGGACGAGGGCATTGGGCACCCTCTAATATGAGTTGGGTTTGTTCCTCTTCGAAGCCATCTAACAAAGTAAAATTTGTATGGTTATGTAGGATTGTATTTATCTATGTTGTACTGCGTTTTACCTGAAACTTTCATACAATCATTTGGTCACAAGTTAAAACCTGAAGACATTCAATGGATGAGGTTTCCATTGATACCAAAGGATGTTTTACCTATAAACATTGAACTTGACCAAGTTTGCAAAAAGGACCCGTATCACCTTGCACGAATCTTGATAATAATTATTGATTAAACAAATTTAAGAGCCGTAGTATGTTTGAAACTTTGAATGTTTGATAAGGCATTACATTGGTCTTATGGGAACATATAGACCACAAGTAAAAAAGAAGATTAAAGAATTAAAATACGCAATTTCATGTCTTTTATAAAAAGGCAACTTATTTTTGGTTGCGATTTTCTGAGCTCTAATTTATGTAACTAGATAAGTACGTAAGGTGTGGCCTTGGGTTGCTAGGGTGCTTGTGGAGTACACGAATTCATTTCTCGTGTAAAATTTGTTTAAAATTTCAATTTTTTCTAAATAACAATTAAACAAATTTTTTTGAGTAATTGTCATAATGGTCACCGTGGTTGGTAAGATTTGAGTTTTAATCCATGTCCACAATGATTTTTTTTTTTTAACGACATTCTATCCTACTCCTACTTCTAAATTACACGTATGTTTGGAAACCAGGACTCTCGAAAAACCTCCACCCCATGAATGTGGAAAATGGGACTCGAACCCAGATGGATTCTCCCAAGGTCAAAGTCCTTACCAATGGGCCACCAACTCCATTGGCCCATGATGAAGCTTAAAACCCAAAACATATATCTTCATAGGTCATCTCCACAAATTAGTTGATAGCCGCAATGATGTTGCTAGTTAACTTGGATCACAAAAGCCATTGGGGTGATAGTCCAATGGTTAGAGAGTTTTACAGTTTGTGTTTTTTTCCTAAGGGGTTATGGGTTCAAATCCGGCCACATGTAAATGTGGTGAGGGGGCCTTAGTAATGTTATACCCAACTACATATAGGAGAGCATACCCTTTAGGGCATTGCCAGGATTCGAACCCGGTGTAAGCGCATCAAAATTAGGAGTGTTAGCCATTTATCCGCTCTGCACAAAGCCGTAATTCGCACCAATTGGCTCGGTGACAAGTTTTTAAGTCATTAGGTAGCTTTGTAACATTCTTCATAACATGCGCTGTGCTTTGTGCAAAGTGATATCTTTACTTCTAAAATCACTTGGGGCGGTTATGTAAAAGTTCAATTCAAGATGAAGTTACGGATTTAACAAACATCATGTATATTTGTATTTAATTAATTGGAAGAATTCAAGAGATGAATGTCACAAAAATATTCGCATATTTTGACATCACTCCTCAAGCTGGTTTTGTTTCCTTCATAAAATATCAGATCAGCTAACAATACATTTAAAGTAAATTACTACGAGTACAAGATTGAAGCACATCAAATATCATAAAAAATAAATAAATTAACAAATATAAATTAAAATATGAATTGTCATGTTTGCGTCGGTCAAATTAGGAGTTCCCTTGACACGCTTATTTAAACGGCAATAATCAAACAACGTGGTCATAATATTCATATGTGATGTTGTTGACCAACAAAAAGTAATAAGAATAAAAAACATATATATCTAAACTTGGCCTAATTTCACCAAATGCACATGTGAAATTGTGAATATGTGATGCTGCCTAATAATAGAATAAAAATCAAATTAAGTCTTGTGTATATTCATATCTTGGCTGGAATTCCGATACGTAATTTTTCATTGCTAACATTCGCTTCCTTGTGAACACGCGTATGGATTTATGGTCACCTGCCTGCAAATTTGAACAAATTTTGAATTAGTTTTCAATTGTCATTGTCATATAGTACAATAAAAGGTTTATGTTGGTTTCGCCTTTTTTGTTGGATAGTGATATAGTTTTATGACTTTATTTTGATGTTCACATTCTACAAAAAAGTATATACTAAGACAAAAATGATGTTGATGAATTTAGTTCTAAAAAACACATAGTAGACTTTTATTTTTGAATTATATTAATTATAGTTATAGTTATTGACTATGAAACTCGCTCTGATATTAATTGTGTTTTGAAAGTAACATAAAAGTACGACATAAACGTACCACGAGTATACGGATTCATTAACAACAAAACAATTTTTTTATTTGTTGAAAATAGCAACTTTATATATACCACGCACAATTAATGGAAAAAGTAGAAGATAATTATGTGCAACAGAAAATAAAAGGTTGCTACGTTTACAGTATTTTTGTATATATGTATAAACTAATTAAAAAAGTTACTAGCTACGGAGTATTATCGTTAGGAAAAAACTATTCAGTTTTCATTAATTAATAAAACATAGTTTAGTATTTATGTTATAAAATTTACATATTTTCTTTCACTGTCTACTAGAAAATATTATTTCCCCTAACAACTTATTTTTCATTTTTCACTGTCCATTTTTACTACTCGTAAAACATATACTTGAATACTTTTTCAAAAAAAAAATGTTTTCTGTAAATTATAGTATTAGAATTTTTCATTTTTATGAAAAATTTCTTTAAGAAACTCAAACTATTCTATAACTAAAATCATACAACTACATACAAGGCATAAAACATGAGTTGATTTAGTTTTTAGTTTTGAACTATATATAGCTCTCTGATTATTTGATTATTACTCTTTATTAAGTTTTGAAATCTAACATACATAAATTACAATTTCTAAATATGAAAATATAAATAATAATACTGCTAAAAAAAAGGGAAAGAAAACGAACCTTTCTTTACGCTTTTCCAAAAATCGTCTCAAAGATTTCTTCCTTAACATCGGAAGATCTGAACGGCCAGCCAGCACTCCACCTAATAATTCCTCGCCATTATTATCATTATCATTAATATTATTATTCTGATGATTATTATTAACTACTTCACCACCATTCTTAGAACCTGGACTTGCATTTTCAGCAAGTTTCATAATCTTGTCCGCCTGATCAGCAGAGACATCAAAAACCGAAACCGACCCGTTATAGAATATGGTCATTGGAGCAACATTATGACTTTTAACATGATTATTTCCACAATAATCGTTATTATTATACACCGGCAGAGTTTGAAGATGTGAATGCCAACTACTACTTGTGTTCTTCACGAAATTAGTTGTCTTCTGTTTCTTAGCGGACACGGATGCAATGGCGGTTTTCAATAGCTCCGGGTTGATCTTTGATATCACTCCTTGTATATCTACATATAAAATACTAACAAATTATGGCCAAATCCGTAAAAAAAAAAAGTGAATGATAATGCAAATTAATGAAAATATACCTCTACTACTACTAGTAGTAGTACTACGGTGGTCATAAAGCTTCTTATTATGGGATGATGATTCTTCGTCTTTGAGACGAAAGAAATCGATTTCAACAGCCGCTGGTGAGCCTGACATGATTAACGATTATTGAGAAAAATAACAAACAAACAATGGTGTTTGATGATCAAATTAACAAGATTAATGTGTATTTGTGATTGATGAGATAGGAGAGAGGGGTGGAGAAGTAAAGGAATTGAAGTTGAGAAATTAAGAATGATATTTGTTTGGAGGGAGGTCGAATGAAATGATAATAAATACTAGAAATACTCGAATAAATGCGCACGAGATAAATGTGGGATCATATAGTTATAGGTGTTGTCGTGAATTCCGTGATAGAGTATTTCAAATTTCCCCACCCACGCTTTCCTATTTGCTTTCCTTTCTTTTTTTTTAATAGGAGAGGAAGAAAGAGTCAAAGAAAGAGTTGAAGGGAGGAGGTGGTGATTCATTCGTATTTTTTGGTTACAATAATAGGACTCTAAACTGATTTAAACTAGTTTTTAAATATATAAACACATGGGTTATACTTTTTTTTAATCATTTATTTATTATATTGTTATTATAGTAAAAGAAGAAAATGGTGATGATCGAGTACTCGAGTAGTTTATATTCCATTATTTTCAAACACAAATCTTCAATCATAACTAATTATCCGCAACATAATCAACCCACTTCCTCTTTCCAAACTCCTCACAAGCTATACGGCTTCTTTTTGTTTATGGGATTAATGTTTGGTACACACACGTTATTAAACAAAACTACATTTACACTCGTATCAAATATACAAAATATTTATGACTTTTAAAATAACATAAATAATCTATTATATAAATAAAGAAAAATTGTGATGATATAAGATTTTCAAAACATTGTGTTATGTGGTACTCCACACATCTTTTAATTTAATTATGACATCATTATACTTTTTATAAAATTCAAAATATCCTTCTTTTTTTAAATATATATCATTATTATATAGATTTTTATTAAATCACCTAATTTTTCGTTATAATAGGCCAAAACTATGGTGTCTTTGGTAACGGTTTTAGTTTTTATTTTTACCAACCGTATGTGTTTCAACGTGTGTCCACAACTACACAACTTTTGTTTCCGTTTAGTTTCGTTTTTTACATAATAACTTATCACAACTTTTCAACTTATTTAACGTTGTTATTATACATTTTAATACGACAACATATTTTAATGCTACCCGGGTATCATTTGGTTTATTTGGAAAACGTCTATAAGTTAACCCGGGTTGATTAGCTAGTTAAATATAAGTAACCTAAATAATCTTATAATTCAAATGTAAAACTATATGCAAAAATGAACTGGTAATTTTCAAATGTATAAAGTTTAAATAAAAAATGTAATATTGAAACATTAAACTAGTATGTATGATAATATCTGACCTTTAGTGATTTATATATGTAATTTTAAAATTTGGTTGGATAAATATGTAATATTGGTGTTTAAACTAATTATATATGTAATTCTCCCTATAATTAATTATTAATTTTTTTGTTAGGTTACAATAACTATACTAAATATTTTAAAATAACTTGATCATAATATTATTTTTTATTTATATATTCAATGAAAGTTTAAGCTAGCACGTGATTTCAATATTTTATGAAAAATATAAAAAAGTAATTAAAAATATGCTGGAAAATATTTATGGAATTAAATGGTGGAAAATAATTTTTCTACTCAAGTTGAATACTAGAAAATGTAATAATTGTATTTAATTTAAGTACTGCGATGATAATTACATATTTTTAACTAATTAATTTTTTTTAATCAAGGTGAAATTAAATCAAGTATTTAATACTGTAAAAATAGATATAATAATTTTTGTTTGAGCCCATAGTTTTTAATTTTAATTATAAATTATGACATAAGCAAGTTTTAAGTTGATGAAATTGAGTCTTATGATTAGTTAATAAGTATTTAGAGCGCGCAGTTGTCTTTTAGTATTGATAAAGATAAAGATATAAATAAAAATAATGTCATATGTAGAGCTAATTTTAAGTAAATTAAGCATTTTGATTACTCAATAAATGATTAGATTAGTTGTCTTAAGTGGTCATGCTAGAGACATAAACAGTTATAGATAATTATGAGATGAGATCATTCCAAATGGGCTAAGAGAGAAAATTAGTCTATGAAAAAATTAAACCATACACAGATGCACAGACACATTAATTAACTTTTCAGGCATTTTATTTGTATAATAATATTATTGAAGAATGTTAATATTACAAACAAATAATCTAGTAAAAAGAAACTAGAATTACAAACAAATGATTAACTTACCATTTCCATGATTATTTACGGTGTAAATGTAAAAGAAAATTACCAAAATGAAAACGAGAAAAATGATAAAAGAAAAAACTTCATTTACATAGTGAGAAGGAAATAAATGAATCACTAAAAAGAATAAAACGACCTAGTGGTTAACTGGTAATGCTAGTGTAATCTACAAATATTGAAATTGAAATTAAAATAGGAAAGCACCCAACAACCATTCAACCAATATGAATTAACCAATATGAAGGAAGTTTTATCGAAACAGGGTGCGAAATATAAAATGCGTCAGGATAGAGTAGATATGCCGACTTAGCGGTCGTTTTCTATCAACACTTTGAAAAACGTGGCACGTACACACGCGTACACGTACACGCATACACGCGTGGTCAGTACTCCATACTGTCGGGCAGCGAAGCTTACACTTGTTCACTAATTATGACGGTTCGCCAGAGCCTCTTTATTTAACATTCAACCTTTCACCTAACTTAATTATGCTCCCTAATTATCAAACAATCTTTTTAGGGGAAAAAAAATTGAAATGCTTCATTTTTCATTGGGTTTAATTAAAATATAAAGTGATAATCTATGAATATAAATGTATTAGATTAAACTCATGCGTTGCATGGTTAATAATTATTATCGTTAAAATTGGTTAAAACTAATAATGCATTTTCAAATTTAAAGTATAAAACCACCATATTGTAGTAACAATGTATTTCAAATATAAACTTAATAGTTACATGATAAATTAATAAACATATTTTAATACTAATTAATAGACTTGTTTTTAAAATAATATCTAAATCATGAAATCATGTAACAACAAATAAAATCAATGGTTAATAACTTTAATAAGTACGTGACTAAATTTAAAACTTAAAAGTTTCTATTCATTATATAATGCTTAAATAATAGATTTGACTAAGTATTTTCCTATAAATAATATAACAAAATACTAAAAGGGGGGAAAAATGACAAATAAGCAAAAAATTTAATTGACAATCAAAGAATTAAGCCACATTAGCCCTACTAAAAACATATATGCATAATATATATTAGAAAAATAAAGACTTATAAAACAGGAGTTATATTAAAAAAAGATAATGACATACTTAAAAATGAAAATTATCTAGATATACTCTTATCTTAATATTTGTATTAGTCCTACCATTTTAGAATATATCTGATCGATCAAAGATTGTAAGTATATTTTTATTTTTATATTTTATATACCAATATTTGTTAATATAATACAAATATAAAACTATTACTAATTATACTTTTTTTTAATTATAGACATATGTATTAAATATAATATAAAAGGTTAAATAAATTGAAAGATTACAAAGAGATAAGTATAAAATTTATTATAATAACTAATAATCTACATGGCAAAAAAAATATCAAATATTTAAAAAATTTACAACTAAGCAAAAATCCTAGTTATAATCTAAACAAATGTGTCACATAGGATTTTTCCTATCCTCTCTTAGTTATATATATAGAGAAGTAATGAACTTAAAAAATACCAATATGTATTAACGTACATTTAAACAAGTTTTGTTTTAAGGCAGAGAGATATACAGTGTGTACTTTAGTTACCAATATGGTATATAAAGATTAAAGTTTTTCCACCCACACTTTTGACAAAATATATAGGTATTGAACTCCAAACAATACCAATGTAAGTAATTATCTTTTTCCAATTTTGTTCAAATGTCAATAAGAAATGTTTACATGAGTATACCTGCATGGACTATTATAATTAACAAATATTATATGTTAATATTGGTACAAATTTAAAATTAGCAGATCATTAGTGTTTTTCAGAGTTCATTACATGTTTTGGAACAAAAATGAAAGTATAAATATAGTCAATTTATAGTTTAAATCATTTCTGATTTTCATACTCAAAACTTAATCATATTACTAACTGCGAGTAGTTTGTATGCATTTGTTATCGTTTTGAGTTAACAATTTAGTATGATATCTGTTGTTTGGTTAATTAAACATTAAAGTACAACGTGACGTACATAATTTTTAAATTAAACGAATAAACAGAAGAAGTTGATTCATGTTTTCAAAGAAAACCAGTATTCCAGTATTCAACTCGGATGTATGTTACTGAACTTGGGTATTTCGTGACCGTTTTTATATCTTCCACTGTTATTTAGTCGGATTCGAAGCTAGAATCTATATATAATAAAAAGTTGAATCATGGTAGTGGAAAAATTAGCGCATTCTTGACGCTTTATCGATGTGTACTTAATAGGGTTAATTAGGGTACTTAATAGGGTTAATTACTTTAGTAGGGTATATTTGTGGTTTTGTTTATTGCATGATGTATTTTGCATTCATATTGAGATGAAATTATGATAGTGGTTAGTAAATGTAGTTGGGTTTGTTTACCCGATAATTTATATATTTGTGTGTAAATGCAGTAGAATGTGTTATTGTTTTGTGTAATTGTTGTAATCGTTGTTTCATATCCTTCTTTTATTAAATGAGGTATTATTTTGGTATCCGAAAGATCTGTCTTTAATTCCATCAATGTTATTGGGTCTTCAACTCACTTTGTTTATCAATGCTTCAATTGATCCTTTGTCAGTTTCATATCGCAACAATAAATGAGGTGCTATTATATGTAAGGTAGCCAAACAATCTCTCTTCAATTTGTTCCATCAAAAATCAACACATCACCACGCCACTACTGTAACATCCGTGAATTTTGACCAGTTGACTTTTTGTGTAATTTGACTAACAAACTTGTTGAATGAAATAATTGAGCCCATTTGTGATTATATGACTATGTGGTATGTTAGTCGGGTCGTTAATATGTTTGTTTGGCGTTTAATTGTGTAATCGATTGTATTTTGGCTTGTGAAGAGGATCGGGTCGGCCCGTGGGTAGTCCACGACCCACCAGCCACCCATGACCATTTCTCCTCCCTTATCTCTTCATTTCACCACATATCTCCTTCTCCTCTCTTTTCTCTCTAGCAAGAACACAAGAACATATCATTTCCCTCTTTCTCTCTTGAACTCTTGAATTAATTAGTGTTGTGGAATTTGTTTAATATAAGAATCATCATCATCTCCTCCTCATCTTCATCATATCAAAAGATTGAGGTTCACAGTGCAAGGTTTTTATCCATTTTGACCTAAATTTCAGGTTCTAGCTCAAGGAGGAATTTTGGTAAGTCTAATTCATCTCATTTGTACCTACTTATGTTTATTTATGCATTTCTAGTCATCTTGAGCGTTTGCAAGTCTTAAATCGGCTTAAATCAAATTTTGGGTCAAATTTGGGTTAAATTAGGGTTTGAAGGATTTGGGAGTGATTTTGATGTTTTGGTCAAAATTATGGTTTGGATTATGTGTATTTATGGTTAATGATGCTTAGTTATGCTTCAAAACAAGTTACAAGTCTTTACAAATCGTTTTGGTATGGTTTGGGTCGAAATTGGGGTTTTGGTTCGTGTTTCCTGCATAAACTGCAGGTGCAGACTGCAGGGGGTGGCCACTGCGGCGCAGTGAACTCAACTCTTGCTCACTGCGGCGCAGTGCCCAGGTTCTGGTCTGGTTCAATTTAGCCCACTGCGGCGCAGTGAGCATGGCTCTTGCTCACTGCGGCGCAGTGCCCAGGTTCTGGTCTGGTTCAATTTAGCCCACTGCGGCGCAGTGAGCATGGCTCTGGCTCACTGCGGCGCAGTGGATAGGTTCTGTAAAATTTTGCGCGTCAACTTTCAAACGTTAATAACTTTTGATCCGTAACTCCAAACAAGTCTTATGACCTATCGTTGGAATTGTAAGAGAGTCTAGTTTCTAGTAGTAACACTCTTTTGTATGAATCTCTTCTCATTTCTAAAAAGGTCGAGTCGAATGCGTCTTGTTCCTACTCGTTAAAGTTGTAAAGGTGTTTAGGGTTTGTGACTTGACTTAATTGTGCTAAACCAACTTGTTTATGATTGTAGAGTTGACATGTTGGCTTATGTTTGTCGAGTATTGACTGTTGGCTTATGTTTGTCGAGTATTGACTGTTGGCTTATGTTTGTCGATATTGCTGTTGGCTTATGTTTGTCGAGTATTGACTGTTGGCTTATGTTTGTCGAGTATTGACTGTTGGCTTATGTTTGTCGAATATTGCTGTTGGCTTATGTTTGTCGAGTATTGACTGTTGGCTTATGTTTGTCGAGTATTGACTGTTGGCTTATGTTTGTCGAGTATTGACTGTTGGCTTATGTTTGTCGAGTATTGACTGTTGGCTTATGTTTGTCGAGTATTGACTGTTGGCTTATGTTTGTCGAGTATTGACTGTTGGCTTATGTTTGTCGAGTATTGACTGTTGGCTTATGTTTGTCGAGTATTGACTGTTGGCTTATGTTTGTCGAGTATTGACTGTTGGCTTATGTTTGTCGAGTATTGACTGTTGGCTTATGTTTGTCGAGTATTGACTGTTGGCTTATGTTTGTCGAGTATTGACTGTTGGCTTATGTTTGTCGAGTATTGACTGTTGGCTTATGTTTGTCGAGTATTGACTGTTGGCTTATGTTTGTCGAGTATTGATTGTTGGCTTATGTTTGTCGAGTATTGCCTATTGGCTTATGTTTGTCGAGTATTGACTGTTGGCTTATGTTTGTCGAGTATTGACTGTTGGCTTATGTTTGTCGAGTATTGACTGTTGGCTTATGTTTGTCGAGTATTGACTGTTGGCTTATGTTTGTCGAGTATTGACTGTTGGCTTATGTTTGTCGAGTATTGACTGTTGGCTTATGTTTGTCGAGTATTGACTGTTGGCTTATGTTTGTCGAGTATTGACTGTTGGCTTATGTTTGTCGAGTATTGACTGTTGGCTTATGTTTGTCGAGTATTGACTGTTGGCTTATGTTTGTCGAGTATTGACTGTTGGCTTATGTTTGTCGAGTATTGACTGTTGGCTTATGTTTGTCGAGTATTGACTGTTGGCTTATGTTTGTCGAGTATTGACTGTTGGCTTATGTTTGTCGAGTATTGACTGTTGGCTTATGTTTGTCGAGTATTGACTGTTGGCTTATGTTTGTCGAGTATTGACTGTTGGCTTATGTTTGTCGAGTATTGACTGTTGGCTTATGTTTGTCGAGTATTGACTGTTGGCTTATGTTTGTCGAGTATTGACTGTTGGCTTATGTTTGTCGAGTATTGACTGTTGGCTTATGTTTGTCGAGTATTGACTGTTGGCTTATGTTTGTCGAGTATTGACTGTTGGCTTATGTTTGTCGAGTATTGACTGTTGGCTTATGTTTGTCGAGTATTGACTGTTGGCTTATGTTTGTCGAGTATTGACTGTTGGCTTATGTTTGTCGAGTATTGACTGTTGGCTTATGTTTGTCGAGTATTGACTGTTGGCTTATGTTTGTCGAGTATTGACTGTTGGCTTATGTTTGTCGAGTATTGACTGTTGGCTTATGTTTGTCGAGTATTGCCTATTGGCTTATGTTTGTCGAGTATTGACTGTTGGCTTATGTTTGTCGAGTATTGACTGTTGGCTTATGTTTGACGAATATTGATTGGTATTATGATGTATAATTATAGGTTGTGGACGTGTGGATCCTATTACTCGTTTGTAATCTTATACTAGCTTCTTTGCCGGACAAGGTGAGTTTCGTATCTCCCTACTCGCTTGAGATTCGGGCTGAAAAGTGTAAACTTGTGTGTTTACTTACGTTGTTGATTGATTGGTTAATTTGGTTTAAATATTGAATTGTTGAGACGATTATCACGTTTGAATGACTTAGTTTATATTTGTAAGTATTTCGTTAATACTAGGATAGACGTACATACATGAAAGTCGGTTATGCATTCATTGGGTTTTAGATGTGGTGGGAAGGCTGCGGGTGACCCTATATATAAGCATCTGGGACCCGAAGGAAGTAGAATCCTCTTAAGTGTATGTACGTATAGTTGGTTAAAATTGTGGATTGTTGGCTTATGTTTGTCGAATATTGATTGTTGGCTTATGTTTGTCGAGTATTGACTGTTGGCTTATGTTTGTCGATATTGATTGTTGGCTTATGTTTTGAATATTGATTGTTGGCTCAGTTCATCGTATATTGATTGTTTGGTTTGATTGTTGGCTCAGGTTCATTATATATTGTGTAACATCCGAATTTTGACCCGTTGACTTTTGTGTAATTTGACTAACAAACTTATTGAATGAAATAATTGGGCATTTATGATTTATGACTATGTGTGTAACATCCGTGAATTTTGACCCATTGACTTTATGTGTAATTTGACTAACAATCTTGTTTAATGAAATAAGTGGGTCGTTTGGTGAATTAAATGACAATGTGTGTTAGTCGAGTCGTTATTTAGTTTGTTGGAATTTAGTTGTGCAACCGATTGTTTTATGGCTTGTGGGAGAAACGGGTCGGCCCGTGGGTAGTCCAAGACCCACCAGCCACCCATGACCCATTTCTCCCCCCCTTATCTCTTTCCCCCTCTCATTTCTATCTATCTATCTTTCTCTCTTTCTCTCTAAGTAAAAAGGCAAGGAACCATCTCAATTCATTTCTTCACCCTCATTGCATCAAATTAGTGTTTTGGAGCTACCATAGTGCAAGAATCATCATCATTGTTGCCTCATAATCTTCATTTAATCATAACTTGAAGTTCTAGTTCAAGCTTTGGCCATTTTGACCTAAATTGGGTTCTAGCTCAAGGAGAAGTTTGTGTAAGTCTAATTCAACTCTTTTACTTCCATTTATGCTTGTTTTAATGTTTCTAGTCGTTTTGATGTGATTCCAAGTCTTGTAAATGGTAAATATAGAAATTAGGGTTAGGGTTAGGGTTTGAATGATTTGTGAGTGATTATGATGTTTTGGTCGAATTTGTGGGTTGGGTTATGTGTATTTATGGTTAATGATGTTTGATTATACTTCAAAATGGGTTAAAAGTCTTTACAAATTGTTTTGGTATGGTTTGGGTCGAAATTGGGGGTTTGGGTTCTTATTTTTCTGCACTTGTTGCTGCTGGTGGTGTTGCTGCCCAGTATGGGGCGTAATCTACGCCCCTTAGGGCCGTAGGTTACGCCAGGTCTATTTTTGCTTGGGCGTAGGTTACGCCAGTGAGGGCCATAGCTTACGCCTATCCCTATCTTCAATTTTGACCTTACGCCAAAATTAACTGTTTACGCCAACTTCTACGCCAAAAATGACATTTCTAGAGGGCCGTAGGTTACGCCCATACTGACCGTACCTTACGCCCCGTCAAAACTTGCCCAGCGTAGCTTACGCCCCTTTCCTCCGTAGCTTACGCCTGTTGTAAAAATGCCACCGTACCTTACGCCCATGTTGACCGTAAGTTACGGCCTTTGTAATTCTGAACTTTCCTTGTTTGACCTAGTTTGACTTTCTGGACCATTTTAAGCGCCGAGTCTTAATCTAATTCACTTCTTATCTTACATAACATTGATTAAGAGTCTTAGAAACCATTTAACGTCGAGAAACACTTTGGAACCCTAATTAGGGTTTTTGCCGTGTTTTCATTAGTTGCGTATATGTGTTTATGTATGTTGACGCGTATGTATATGATCGATATTTAGGTGTTGGACGTGAAGTGAACATTGTACGACGATAACTTAACTTTATATCGATCTTAGCTTTCATAACCAATCGAGGTGAGTTTTGTATCTCCCTACTCGCTTGAGATTCGGGCTGAAAAGTGTAAAACTGGTGTGTTTACTTACATTGTTGATTGATTTATTGATTGGTTGACTTGATTATTGGATTGATGTGACAGTTCGTTTCGTTTGATTGATTTGGGTTATGTCTCCGTTAATTATTACATATATATATATATATATTAGGATAGACGTACATACATGGAAGTCGGTTATGCCTTCATTGGGTTTTAGATGTGGTGGGAAGGCTGCGGGTGACCCTATATATAAGCATCTAGGACTTGAAGAAAGTAGAATCCTCTGAAGTATATGTACGTATAGTTGGTTTAAATTGTGAATAATGGTTTATGATTGATGAATGTTGATAGTAGGCTTATGGTTGATGAATGTTAATAGTTGGCTTATGTTTAGGAATATTGATTGTTGGCACAGGTTCATCGTATATTGATTGATGGCACAGGTGCATCGTATATTGATTGTTGGTTTATGACTTATGCATTTACATTTGATTGTAAGCATTGCATACATCGTTGATGAGCCCTCGGCAGGGGATTGCCGACATCCTGGTGCATAGATGTATGCACCATTTTGGATGTAGAACGTGACCCCGAGTATATAGACATATATATCTCGATGATTTTGAGATACAGCCTTGTTCATTGTGATGACAGAAGGGTATCGTTGCATAAGTGACGGAGTTCACGCATAAGATAGGCATGTTGGCTTATTCATGCATTTGGCACTTTCATTGATTTATATATCATTTGTGCATTCTCATTACACATTTACTAGTCTTGTGTAATCTTGTTGTTGGACGATATTGTGTTGCTTAGAGGCTCGCTGAAGTCATGTCTAGCCTCTACTCGTATATTGTGATATTTGACGTTGGTTCTTTATGAACCATTGCTACGAACTCACCAACCTTGTGTTGACTATGCTTAGTACACTTTTCAGGTAATCAGGTTCTCCCAGGGCGTGGAGTTTAGTTGCCTTGCTTGCTGTGAACCCGGACTATGGACTTTATGGATCAAGGATTCATTGGCCTCCCTTTTGCATTATACTTAGGATCGTTTTGCCATCTTTGGATGTTATCTTGTTAACTTTGATGGTTATTTGCTCCTGGTGTATTTTGTTACTTGTTTCGTTTTGTATTGGATTCACCGAATCTTTAATTGCATTTAGTTCTTGTTCTATTGTAATTCCACCTTGCGCTATATGATTTCCGTGATATTTCGAGCCTCGGCTTGGGGTGTTACAATGTGGTATGTTAGTCGGGTCGTTAGTGTGTTTAATCGGCATTTAAATGTGTAAACGATTGTGTTTTGGGCTTGAGAAGAGAAACGGGTCGGCCCGCGGGTCATCCACGACCCATCAGCCTTGACCCATTTCCCTTACCTTCTTTCCCTCCTCTCATTTCTTTCTTATCTATCTTTCTCTTCTAATTTTCTCTCAAGTAAAAGAACCCCCCTCCCATCTCTAGTTTTCATCTTACTTGCATCTAATTTGTGTTTTGGAATTGCTTTAATACAAGAATCATCATCCTTTTCTTCTCATCTCCATCATACTACAAGTTTAGATTTTCAAGTAAAAGGTTTTACCCATTTAGGTCAAATTTGGGCTTGAACACAAGAAGAAAGTATTGGTAAGTCAAATTTATCCCATCTTCATCTATTTATGCTTGTTTATATGTTTCTAGTTGATTTGGTACAATTACAAGTCTTGAATCGAGTCAAAAGACGATTTAGGGTATAACTAGGGTTTTGATTAGGGTTGGAACGATTTGGTATGATTTTGATGTTAAAGGTTTGATTTATGGTGTGGGTTAAGGGTGGTTATGTGTAACAATGCTTAAATATGCTTCAAAATAAGGTACAAACACTTACAAATCGTTTTGGGTTGTTTTTGGGTTATTTGGTTCGGACTTGCAGCTGCTGGTGTTGCTGAACTTGGTTTTGCCCAGTATTGGGCGTAACTTACGCCCCACCCAGGCGTAGGTTACGCCAGGTCTAAATTGTCTGGGCGTAGGTTACGCCTAGGACGGCCGTAGCTTACGCCGACCCCTCTCGACCTCCTGTTTACGCCACGTTTACGCCACTCCAGACGCCAAAAATGACTTTTCTAGAGGACCGTACCTTACGCCCCATTTGACCGTACCTTACGCCTGTTGAGGATTGCATGACCGTAAGTTACGCCACTTTTGGCCGTAACTTACGCCCCTTCTATTTTGTGATGTTTCCTGTTTGACTTAGTTGACTTCCAGAACCCTAATAACGCTTCAAGCATCGTTCTAAATCACTTCTTAACTTAATTAACAATGAATAAGAGTCTTAGAAGTCATTTAACGTCGAGAACCACTTTGGAAACCTAATTAGGGTTTTGTCGAGAAATCGATAAGTTATGTATACGTGCTTATGTATGTTAATGTGCATGTATATGATCGATATTTAGGTGGTGAACGTGAAGTGAACATCGAACGACTGTAACGCGACTTTATATCAACTTAACTTCTCTGCCGATCAGGTGAGTTTCGTGGCTCCCTACTCAATAGAGATTCGGGCTGAAAAGTGTACATATACGTGTTGTTTGTTTGTTTGGTTGACTTGATTCCTGTCTAGTTAATTTCTGATTGATTGTCGTTTGGTAGACAGTTTTGATTGATCGTGTGATGGTTTACGAATGTGTTTGTGATATTGTAACTCTTTAGGATAGAAGTACATACATGGAGGTCGGCTTTACTTTCAGAGGGTTTTAGGTGTGGTGGGAAGGCTGCGGACGACCCTATACATAAGCATCTGGAACTTGATGAAAGTAAAATCCTCCGAAGTGTATGTACGCGTTGTTTAGAGTAAGTGATGGACTTTGGGATTACTTTTGAGATAGACATGAATGTCTTGATATACCTGACTTGTGAGATACGTACTTGTTCATATTTATATCATTGTATTGGTGAACTTACGGATTAATGGTCGTTGATTTAATGGTTTCATTTTTTTCTCACCTACTTCTCCTTGAAACTCACCAAACTCACATTGATGATCGATAAAATCAAATAAAATAAAAAAATCCAATCAAATCATGGGGTGTGCGTGTGTGATCATCGAAAAAAACTAACAAGATTAGCATTATTGATCCAGTTGAAATAGGGCGACTATCTAGTTGGGTTTTATCTCTTTCGACAAGTAGTTTTTTAATTCTAAATTAAA
>JAXHQA010000481.1:0-16640 GCA_034093135.1 Erigeron breviscapus
CCTACTGGAAATGAAAAAAAATTTTGGAAAGGTTTTGAGTTAAAAGCCATTTTCCGGCTTGGGAAGAACAAAAATTTTTTTTGCGCCGATTTGGGAAAAAATTTCCGAATTTCTGGGAAAAATTGGGGAATGCCTTAAAGGCCAAAAACCCTTTTTGAAAAAAAACTTACCTGGGGGGTTATAAAGTTCAACAAAATTTTCCCAAAGGAGTACTTCTCAATAAAATGGTAACAAGAAAATAAAAAGGGCCCCCCCACACCCTATTCAAGCCCCAAAAATGAAAAAATTGGGGGGGTTCCCACTTCCCCCTTCTCCCGCCCCGCTCTACTAACAAGGAAACAAGCTAAAGGCCCTGAAATTTGGGTTTTTTTCGATTCCCCCAATTTTTTTGGGTGAAAAGAAGAAAAAGGTTTCCAAGGCGGAAAGGAGAAACTATAAACAAAAGGGCCTTTTTCCCCGGTTTTACTTTTAAATCCCCTTTTTTGGGGCTCCTTTAATTTAAAAATTAAAGAAATAACCTAATAGGAAAAAAAAGGGGGTACCCCTTAATCCAAGAAATAGGCCTTAAAAAAGAATTTTTTTTAGGGAAATAAGCTTTCGAGTTTTAAACATGGGGCAAGCAAGCAAGTTTGGGGGGGGGGTTTTTTGCGAAAAGCAAAAAGAATTCTTTTTTTAACAATCCAGTTTCTAATGAGAAAGTTCCCCGAAGAATCGGGGGGACTTACCTCCAAAATTTCAAAATTAAGCCGGGAAAGGTGGAGGTTTATGGGGGAGCGACCCAAAACAAACGAAGAAGGAAATATCACAGAAGAACAGCTTACCTGCGGAGGGTATCAAACTCCTGTCGAAAAAACAGCCCCCTGGTGGTGGCCAAATAAAAAATCCCGGGGTTTTTGGGTTCCCAAGAAAAAAGCGGGTTTAAAACGGGAGACCCAAACCCCCTCATCCCCTCTAGGGGAAAAAGCCCCCATTAAGCCTTTTTTAAAAAAGCCAGAACCTTTTAAAGAAGCCCTTTTTTTAAACTGGCAAAACGCTCCGTGGGGGCCCGGAAATAGTTTGCCCCTTTTATTAGTAAAAGGGCGCCCCCCCCCTCTCTTTTTTTAAAAAACGCGGAAATTGGGTTTTTTTTTTAATTTACGGGCCCCCCCCGGGATTTTGGCGAAAAAAAATAAGTTCTCTTTCCTAATACAAAAGGGTTTTTTTTAGGTGCCTTGGAAGAATCAAAATAAATAACGGCTTCCTCTTACTAGCTATGCCGCTTCCCTTTTTTTTCCCTGGCCGCCCCGAAAAAAAGACTAAATTTCTTCTTGTCTCCTTTAGGAAAAGAAATTCCCCCCGGTTAAATTGAAAGGGTAAGGGGTTGGGGTAAGAAAGCCCCCTTCCCAATGGGTCCCAATTTGAATAAGCCCAAAAACTTTCCCCCTTCCATTAATTTTTCTTTTTTGAAAATTCCCCTTAAAATAAATTTTGGCCTTGGGGGGGGTAAATTTTAAAATTTTTTTGCGCAAAAACTAAGTCGGGCCGGGGGTGGGGGTTTTTGGTGGGAAAAATGAGAAAATAAAAGGTGGGTGTTTTTAAGGTTTGAATTTTTTTTTTTTTTTAAATGGAATGACTTGGAATTTTGGCCCCCCGCTATCGTTTGTAATTGGCAACAACTTTCCTTTATTAAAAAAAATAAGCAAAAAAAAAACCTACTGAATTTTTAAGGTTTAAGAGAAAAGAAGAAAGAAAAGAAAAAGGAAAAAAAACCCGCCCACATTATTTGGCCGGGGGGGCTTCAAGGAAAAAAGGGTCCCCCAAGGAATTGGGGGGGTTTTTTTTTGGGATGACAAGGAAAATTCCCCTTTCTTCTCCTTTTTTTTGTCTAACATACGCCCTTCTTTTTCCTTAAAGGCAAAAAAAAAAAATCTATGTTTGTTTGGTTTTTAATACGGCCCCTTCTGGTTTTTTTTTATTTTTTTCAAAGTACGGTACAAAAGGTTGAAAAAAAAAGAGATTATCAGCTAACTTTCCAAGAACTTTTTAATCCGAGTTTTTTTTTTTAGAAAGCAAAAAAAAACCCCCATAGGGCGGAAGGCCCCGCCCCCCCCCCTTCTCAACAAGAGAAAAATAAAAATCGGGTTTTTTTTCTTTTATGTTTTTGGGGGAACTCGATACAAACTTCCAAAAAATACCTACCAAAAAAAAAAGGATTAACGCCAAAAAAGGGGGTCCCATCCCAATAGGCAATCCAAACAAACATCCAACCCCAACGAAAAAGAATTGGGTTTTTTTGGGCCCCCCCTTTTGGGAAGTGGGGAAAGAAAAAAAAAAAAATTAAAAAAAATCTTCCTTTTTCCCTGTCCCCCTTTCCCCTCTCTTTAGGTGGGTTGGCCAAAAGGCCAAATGAAATAAAAGAATGGGGAAAATTAAAGCCAAAAAAGAAAAAAAAAAAAAAAGCCCTTTGGCCTTAACTGGGTTGGAAATCTTTGGGTCCCCTTCAATAGCCTTAAAAAAAACAACCTTCAAAAAGGTGGGTTGGACCCCAAGAAAAAAAAAGGGAAAAAAAAAGCCCCTGTTTTCCTTTGGTTGGGGGGGGAAAATAGAAATCAAATCCCCTTCCTCCCCGGAAAGCCCCCCTTTTAAGGAAAGAGTGGAAAATAAGGGCCCAAACAAAAGTTTTACCGGGGGGAAAAAATTCGAACCTTTTCCGAAAAAGAAAGGAAAGTTTAAGCCCCCCATTTTTTCCCCATTTTCCCCCCTTTCTTAATATAATTTTTTAAAATTTCCGCTCCTCACTTAAAAGAAAAGCAATAACGAAAAAAAATAAAGGGAAAAAAAGAACAATAAGGAAAAAAAAAAAAAACAATAAAATTAAAAGCCCCCCCCCTCCTTCCCTTGATTCCTGGAAAACCATTGGGCCCCGGGAAACAAAGAAGGAACCAAGGGAAAGCCCTAACCCCCTTCTTTTCCCCCGAAAACTTAAAATTATCTAGCGGGCCGTCCCCCTTTCCCCCTTTCTTTTTATCCGGAAAAACCTTTTAAGCCCTTTCTTAAATGGGTTTTTTTTTTTGGTTCCCCCCCCTTGGGGTTTTTTAAAAATTTAATCTTTTTTTTTTTTTTTTTTTACCCTTCAGTCCCCCCAACTTAAAAACTTCCTTTTTCTCACATTCCTTTCAAATTTCCTCCTTAGAAAGGCCCCCTTTAATTGGGAAAAAAAATTCGATTCTCTCCTTTTTCTTTTTGGTTTTTCTTAATTTAGAAAAAAAAAGGTTTTTTATTTTTTTCCCCTTTTTTTCGTGGCCTCCCCTATCTTTTTTCCCCCTTTTTTTTCATTTCTAAAAACCGCCTGGGGGGGGAAATTTAACAAAAATAGCTTGGGGGAAAAAAAAATTCCCCGAGAAAAAGTTAAAAAAAAAAAGGAAAAAGGAAGTAAACTTGCCCTCCCCCCTCCTTTTAAAAAAAATGAAAATTGCCCCCGCCCCCCTTCTTTGGGTAAAGAAAGCTTAAAAATTTGATCAAAATAGGTTTTTTTCCCCTGGAAAAAAAATTTGTTCCCTTGGGAAATTAAAAAATTAATTTCCTGGTTTTAAACAGGCCCAAAGGGAACTTTTTTTTTCCAATCAAAGGGCATGGGGGGGTAACGAGAAGGAAAACAATACCGGGCCCCCCCTTTAAAAAAGGCCCCCCCCCCCCCCCTCCTTTTGATGGGTTGTTCCCCGAAAAAAAAAACCGTTTGCCCCCCAAGCTTAACTGCCCTAGTCCGCAAAACAAAGCCCTTTATATCCAAACAGGCCCGGGGTATTTAAAGGAAAAAGTTTTCCCCTTTATTAGATTGGCCTTTTTTGTTAAAACTTTAAAGCGGGCCCATTTTTTCCCCCTTTTTAAAAATTGAACCGGGTGGGGGGGTAAAATTCCGCCCCAAAACCTTTTTTTATGGGGGGGGTCCCTCCTCGCTTGTTTTTTAATGGTTTAATTTGGGGGGGGGGTTTTTTTTAATCTTTTGCTTTTGGGTTTTTAAAAAACCCGGAAAAAAAGCCCCCCCCCTGGACCCTCTCCCCCCTTAATGAAAAAAAAAAATTCTACCTTATCGAACTGCTATGCTAGGTCCAGTCAACCCTAGATCGGCCGTAGAAGGAAGGGCCATGGGATGGAACCGCTACAGTTTATTGAATCAAGTCCCTACTTTTGGTAGCCCCCCTTTTTTTTTTAAGGGCCCCCCCCCCTTAAGGGGTTCCCCCTGGGCCCTTTCCCCAGTTTTTCAAGAAGAGACGGGGGAACCGGAAAAATTTGCCCGCCCCAAGGGTTTTTTTTAAAGGCCCCCCGGGGAAAAAAAAAAAAAAGGGATTTAGCATCGGGGGGGGGGGCCCTTTGGCCCCAAATGGGGTAACCACCAAAAGAAGGGAAATTTGCCTTTATTTTTCCCTTTCCCCTTAACCAAAAAAAATAAAATTTAGATTTCTTGGCGCTTCCCCCCCGGAAAAAACCATCCAACCGGTTTGAAACTTCGGAAAAAAAACCGCAGGAAAAAAAAAATTGGGGGGATTTTTTCAAAAGGTCCAAAGGAAACAGGGAAAAAACCAGGATAGAAAATTTCGGTCATAATATTTAAAAAAGAAAAAAAGGCAAAATGGGGTCCCCCCCCTTTATAAAAGCTTTTTTTCCTGGTTTGGGAAAAGGAAGAAAAGCTAGCGGGGGGAATGGTAATTAGAAAAAAAAAAAAATTCTTTTCTTAGGAGTTTAATAACTTAAAGCCAAGGAAAAAAAAAAAGGGGAAAGAAAAGAAAAAATTTTTTTTAGCAAAGTTCCCCCCATTTGAAGGAACCAAAAAGAAAACCTTTTAGCGGGCAAAAAGGAAAAAAGTAAAAGGGGAGTAAAAGGAAAAAAATCAAGGAGGCCTTTTTGGCCAACCTAAAGGGGGGGGGCCCCGGGGGGGGTAGCGGGGGGAGCAAATTGCCCCCCCCTAAAACTAGCCCGAAAGAGGGAAAAAAAATTAAAGCTTTTTTATTTACCAATGTTTTTTTAACAAGAAAAAAAAATAAGTAAAATAAAAAAGAAGGTTCCGTTTTTAGGGAACCCGTTAAAAAAGCGCGTTTTCCCCCGGTTTAAACCCTCCGCCTTTCCGAACGGGGAAAAAATTTTTTAGAGGGGGGAAAAAAGCCCCTGGGTTTTGGGGTGGGGGGGGTAATTAATCCCTTTAAGTATGGGAAAAAGAAGGAAAAATTTTTTCTTTTTCCCCCTCCTCTAAAAGTTAAAGTAGCCTAAACTTTCCAATTAAAGAAAAAAAAGTTGTTTTTTTTTTAACCCAACCCGCCGAAACAAGGCAAACATAAAGAAAACCGTAACGGCGCCCGGGCCAACTAAAACTAGTTTTTTTTAACTTGGGAAAACTTGTGGGAATGGCATGGGAAAAAATTGATACCAAACCGGGGGGGAGAAACAATCCCACCCCCACCCCCAAGCCCTTTTTCTTTTAAAGCCCCCCTCGATATAACTCCCCCTTTTCCAGTTAAAAGGTTTTACGGGGGGGCCCGGCGGGTTTTTTTCTTTAATGGCTATACCCTGGATTCGGGGTTTTTGGACTATTCCCCCGGGAACGCAAAAACACTTCTTTTTCTCCAAAACCTGAAAAATTTTTGGCCTTTTTTTTTTTTGGAATTTTGAAAAGTTAAAAAAAAAGTATAAAGGAAGAAAATAAAGTTTCCCCCCCCCCCTTTTATTTAAGAAAAATAAAGGCCTGGCCCCTTGCTTTTTTTGGTAAATTTTTTCCGTGGAAAAGTTTGGCCCCCCGCCCCGGTTATCCCCCTCGTAAAAGAAAATTTTCCTTCCCCCCCTCCCGGGTTCATAGGTTACCGCCGTTTTTGAAACAGAAAACAACAAAAGATTTTTGGGGGTTCCACCCCCCTCAAGTTTAAAGGAGAAAAAGGTTTCTTTTTTAAAAATAATCCCAATTTCCCCGCCGGGAAAATACTTTGAGTTCAACAGGTAAAAACCCAAAAAAAACCCCCCCCGTAAACCCACGGGCAAATTCCAAAGGAAAAAAAAATAAGAAAATTCCTTCAAAAAGAACGAAAAAAGTTCCGGAAAGAACTCCCGCCTTTTTTTCCCCCTACCCCAAAAATCTTTCCGAAACTCCCTCAAAAGGACGGGTTTTAAAATTCCCTGATTGGCCCCCAATTTCGTTCCAAAAGAAAAGAAAAACCTTTCCCAAAAAACAGCCCAATTCCCCCCCTAAAAGGCTTTTTGGGGAAAGGAGGAAAAAATGGGAAATTTGGAACCCATTTTTTTCCCTCAAAAGGAAAAAAAGGACCCAAAATCAAAAATGAAAAAATGGAAAACGAAAAACTTCCCCCGGTCCGAAAGGGGCCCAAAAGGGAAAAGAAAATTGGGCGGGGAAAGGTTCCCCCCCCATCCCCCCCCTGGAAAAAAAAAAAAAAAAAAAAAAAATTAAACCCCAAGGGTACTTGGGCAAACAAGGAAAAAAAAGCGGCCCCGCTTAATTGGCCTTTCCCCACCGTCTGAGGCCGGCACCCATCTTTTCCAAAAATTGAATTTTTTTTTTTTCGTTTTTGGGGAAAAAATAACCGCTTTAAAAGGCAAATTCTGATTGGAAAAAAAATTAAAGAAAGGGAAAAAAAAAGCGGTTTTTTTTGGGGCTTTAACCCAACCAATGCCGAAAATGAATAAAAGCCTTTTTAAAATTTCATTTTTTTAAATTTTCCCCCTTAAAACCAGCCCGGTAAAAGCAATAGAAATTTTAGGGCCCCTCTAGGCCTCAAAAATGAAAAAATATGGGGGAAAAAACTCACCTTTCTCCTCAAAGGGTTATCCCAAAGGCCCCTCAATTTTTTTTCCCTTTTTTAATTTTTCACTTTTAGTTGGAGATAAAAAGAAAATTTCCCCTGGGTTTTGTGGAAAAATTTTCCCCAACTTGGGAAAAAATTTAAATCCTTTTTTGATTTTCCGAAATGTTTAAGCCAAAAAAGGGATGGGGAAGTTTTTGGGGTAAAAAAAAATTTTCAGTTGGAACAAGCCCGCCCGAACCGGCCCCCAAACTACCTGGCCTTTAAAGCAAAAAAGGGAAATTTCTTATTTTTTTTAAAAAAGCAATTTTCCGGAAATCGGGGACCCCCATGCCCTTTGCTTTAGTAAAAAAAGTTCTTTTGGGGGAAAAAACCCTTTTTTTTCTATAAAGAAAGGGAACCAACGGGGTTTTAAAGAAGGGGGGTAAGTTTTGGGGGCCAATTGTTTTTTACTCGGGTTCGAAATAAAGAAGGGACCAGAAAAGGGTTAGGAGGGGAAGTTCCCCGAGGGCCCTCGGGGGTTTTTTTCCTTTATCCCTCTTTCCCCTTACATTTTCCCCCTTTCCCTTTTTGACTCCAATCCACATCCCAAATCCAACTTGTTTTTTCTACTTTTGCCTTTATCCGGGGCCCATTCGTTGGCCCCACTTGGGGCCAAGAGCCTTTTGTTTTTTTTAACCCCCTCCCTTTCCTTTCGACCCCTCGGAAAAATGAAAGAAATTTCCCCCCGTTTTTACTGGTTTTTTTTTAAAATTTTTAAAAAGTCGAAAAAAAGGAAAGTTCACTTCTCCCAAACCTCCTTTTGACTTTCCTGGGGTTCCCCCTTCCCCCCGAAAATTAAAGGAAAAAAGAGGACCCTTTTTTCCAAACCTCATATTTTTTTCTTGCTTCCTTTCCTTTTCTTTTTCCGCTCCCCTTGGGTTTCCCTAATTTTACCCAAGGGCCTCCTCGGTCCCCCCCTTTTTCTTGGACTTGGTTTCTGTCTGATTTCACCCGCACTGCTAATCGCTTTTGGTCCCGGGGTTGCTTTTTCCCGGTCTTTTTCGTTGCAACCTAAATTTCACTCCTAGACAGCCATCAATCTTGTGACAACTTTCATTTTCCCGGTCTTTTTCGTTGAAAATAAATTTCCCTGAAGGGAAAAAGATCTAATAAATAGCCTTCTCCTTCTATAGATATTACCGAGGCCAGAGAAGTTGTCTTCTAGTTTACCAGCTAATTCTTATCCGTAAGGGTGAACATATAATATATATGGTTGTTTCCCGCATGGGAGAAGGGATAAAGTAAAGCAGCTTCTTTTCCCTCCTTCTTGCGTAAAGAAAGGGGTTAAGGAGGAAAAAGGAGGGAAATTGAAAAAAATATTTTTTTCAAAGGTTTTTTTGTAAAATGAGGAAAGTATAGGCCCAAATTTTTAAATCAGAAATAGAAATTCGTCCCCAAAAATTAACCTCCAAATTTCTAAAATTTTGGTGAAGTGGGTTTAAATTGGAAAATTTGTTTTCCCCCCCACCACCGAAGATGGAAAAGGGGTCCAAACCCTGGGGGTTTTTTAATTCCCTCTTCTTTAACCCAGCCCCCCCCCCCCCAAGGGGTGGGGGACCAATCCTTTAAACATAGCAATGATTTTTTTTTTCTATTTTCCAAATAAAAGGAAAAAGTAAACCCCCCACCCACCCCCTTTATAAAATTCGGGGCCCAAAAGTGATTAAGGAGGTTTCTTTGGGGGGGGCCCAAAAGTTTCCCTTTCAAAGGGTTTCTTTAAGCCAAGGAGGGGTGGGGTGGGGGGTAAAAAAGTTTTTACCTCCTTCACCATAAAAGAACGGGGAAAGAAAAAAAAATTTCTCTTCCCGAACCCGACCAATTCTAAGTAAAGGTTCTTTAAGTTTTGTTTTTCCCTTTTTGTCCTTTTTTTCCCTCCGCAAGTACACCAAGCCCTTTCCCCCCATTCCCCCGAGTTTTTTTTTCCCCTTTCCAGCATATAGGCCCCCTCCCCTCGCTGCAAATTGGGGATGGGCCCTCAGAAAGGTCCCAAAAGAAGGGGGGTTTTTTTTTTTGTTATTTTTTTAATTATTCCTTTTAAAACTTGGGCAGGAAGAAAAAAGTAAACCCGGCCCCTCTTAAATAAAAGGGCAGAGGGCCAAGAACCCCTCTTTTCGGGTTTAACCAAAAAGGTTCCTTCTTTTTTTTTATTTTTGTTCTTTCGTTAAAACCATAAAGTTTCCCGGTCCCTTCCCCTTTCCCGGTTCGGGGAAAGGATTAATTTCTAGCATCTTTTACATTCCCGATTTTCCCCCTTCCTCCTTTTTCAGCCAGATTTCTTAAAACCGGCTCTTCCCGGGGTTTTTTGAAACTCCCTCCCTGGGGTTTTTTTTCAGACCTTGGGGGGTTTTTAGAATTGCGCCCGGAACCCATTTAATCTTTTAAAGAAACTAGAAAAGGGGCATAAAGGCCCCCTTTTTGGGGGGGCTAAAAAAACTTGGAAAAACTTTTAAAAGGCGGTTTTTGAAAAACAACCAGAAGAGTTCAAAAAAACTTTTTGGAACTTTTAGCGGGTTTTTTTTTTTGACCCACAGGAAAGAAAAAAGGGAAAAGTTTTTTGAAAAAAGGTTAAAAGCTAGGGGAAATGGAAACCCCAAGAACAAAAGCGGGGCCCTAATTCCTCCAAATTTTGGAAAAAGACTAGCCTGGGCCTACCGTGCGCCCCCCTTAAGAAAATTTGACAACAAGAGAAAAGACTAGCCTGCCTAACCGTTGGGGCCGCCTTAATAGGGTGGGGGTTTAAAACCGTAAAAGGGGTTTGCCCACCAAAGAAAAGAAAAGGGGCCGGGTTTTTCCTTTAAAATTCCCCTGAAGTCCCCTTTTTACCACTTGGGAACTTTTCCTGTAAAGTTGCCAAGTTTGCCAAAATGGGGTTTTAAGGGGCCCCCCCCCCTTTGCCCAAAAATCTTTTTGCTAAAGTTTTGGTTTCGGGACAATTGAAGTTTACCCTAGGGGGCGGGGAAAAAAAATTGGGAAAACCTTTTTTTTTTTTAAAAGATTAAAAAATTTAAAATTACGTTTTTGGGTGGGGGGGAATTCTTATTCCCTTTTACCCAAGCAAAGCCCCAAGTTTAAAGCGCAAAAATTCCCGGATAGCCTTCCCTTTTGGTGGCCATGTTTGGGACTGCCGGGTGGTAAGCTCCCTTTTGGGTGCCCCTTATTGGTTGTGGAAAACGTGGGTTAGGCGCATAAGGTTCAAAGTTCGTTTTTTCCTTTTGGCTTTTTTCCCCCCCTCAAGTGGAAAAAAGGTTAAGTTTTTTTTCCCCCCCCCAATTTTTGGGTTGGGCAAGTGGGCAAACAAAAAATTTAATCAATCCCCCGACACCAATTCCCAGAAAAGCTTTCCCCTGCCCCCTTTTCCGGTCCACTAAAGCAAGAAAAAATTAGTTTTGGCTTTTTTAACTTAAAAAGGTTAAACACAATAGTTTACTTTTTAGGTAAGAAAAACCGGAAAAAAGTTTTTAGGTTTTTAGTAAGTAAAAAGGGCCCCTTGGTGGGCCCCCCCCCCCCTTTTTTTTATGGGCCTTTATCTTCTAGTTTGGGGCTATAACTATCTGCCCCCCACGCGAAAGACTTAACTAAACCAAAGAAGGTTTTTTTTATGTATGCTTTTTTTGGGTTTTGTTCCCGCCGAAAAAAAATTTTTCTTTGCCCCCTAAAAACTTTTAAAAACCCAAATTCCCTTTTTTTTTTTAAACTAAGAAACCCCCAAGGGCCCCAGTGGGGGGGGAAAAAGGACAAATTTATAGAAAATAAGGAACTTTCCCCCCTGTTGGGTTTTTCAAGCATTTTTTTCCCCGAAAAAATAAGCTTAAAGTTAGCAAAGCATTTTTTCGCCCCTTTTGGGGGCCTTTTTAAAAGTTTAACTCCCGCTTCTTCTAATCCCCCTAACTTAGGGCAAAAATTAAGGAAAAAAATTTGTGGGGGCCCCCTTTTTTCCTCCCCAGTAAGAAAAAAGAAATATTAAGAAGTTCGGGTCCGTATATTTAGTCGGGAAAGAAAGTTAAAAAATGGTTTCCCCTTTTTTTTAATCATAAAATGAAAAAAAATTTTAAATTATAATTGAAAAAGGGCTTTTTGTTTAAGGAAAAAATGAGAAAAGAAGCATGGAAAAACCCTGCAAAAAAGTTTCGAAAAAGGCAAATGGGGGAAATTCCCCCCTCTTTCCGAGTTCTTATAAGAGTTAAGAAAAAATTTAAAGTTATTTTATATGGTAAATGCGTTTTGGTTTTTTTGAAAAAAATCCCCAAACCAAAAAAAACCCGCTATAGGTTTCTTGGAAAAAAAAGCCCAAAAACGGCCCCAGGCCAAAATCTAATTTTGTAAAACCTCAAAAAAGAGGAAAGGAAAAAGGCTGTCCCCCTTTTTGGGGGGTTTGCAAACCAAAAGGAGATCTTTCGGGGCTCCTTTTTAAACGAATACGGATAGGGTTAGAAGAAAGCAAAGCCCCCCCCCCCCTTTTTTCCTGGTTTTTAAACCGGAAAACGCCCTTCCGCCGGGGGAACTTTGAAGCGGGCAAAAATTTGGCAAAATGGTTTTTTCGGTATTTTATTTTTTTTTTTTTTTTTTTTCCTTTTTTTGCAAAAAAAAAGCATTCCCCCCTAAGAAAGTTTTGGAAAGAAAAATTTCAGGCCCCCTAACCTTTAAAAAACCCGGGTTTTTTCCCAAAAAAAACTCTTTTTCCAATATGAAAAAAATAACCCCTGGGGGAAGAAAAAAGGAAGGCCTTGCTACTAGAAAAGAAAATTTTACCCCGGGAAAAACCCCCTGGGAGAAACCCCAAAAGGGCTTGGGGGAAAACTGAAGCTATTGCGCCCCCAATGGGGAAAAAAAAAAACCGGTTACCCCGTAAATAAAGGTTAATTTTAAAAAAACCCTTAAAAAAGGCATTTCCGCTTAAAAAAAAAAAGGGTAAGGCCCATAAATAAAACCTAGTAAGAATTTTTTTATTTTTTCCCACATTTTTTAAAAAATAAAGGGAAAAAAACAAGTTTTTCAAATAACTTAACAAAGCTAGGTTTTTTTTTCCATTCGTTATTATTTTTTTACTTTTTTTTTGGGGCCCCAAGCCCCCCACTTTTTACCTTGAAAGGAAAAGAAAACAAGAAAACGGAAAAGAGGAAAAAGAAAATTGCCCAGGTCCCCCCCTCTTTCCTTCACAAACGCGCCCGAAAGGAAAGAGCCTTCCCTTTTTTCTTTTTTATCCCCGGCCCCGAAAAAGGCTAGAAAACTTAACCTACGTTAACGAAAAAGGCCCTTTAGCCCTTCCCGGGCAAAAAACCAAGAAGAAGGAAAAAGGCCCCCCCGGAAGAGAAAGGCCCCCCCTTAACTTTTAACCGGTTTCCCCCCTAAAAACTATTCTCCAGAAAGGCAAAAAAAAAGGCATGGCCCAATGGTCCCTTTTTCAAAATCCTCGGGGGCCCAAAAGGGGGAAAGGCAATATCCTTACTAGAAGAGCATTCCGAACCACTTGCAAGAGCAGTACAGGCATCACATCGTATGCTTTTACCTAGGGGCATTCTGCTCTTTTTCCAGCTTTCCGGTTCCTAAAACGAGACGAGCTAACTGGAGTTAAAAAAGACCGATTGCCTGCTTTTTCCCCTTCTTTTCCCCCTTATTTCCAATCAATACTCCCAGAACAGGGTAAGTGGAACCGGGAGAGAAAAGGCGCTTTATTCCCCCCTTCCCCCCTTTTTTTGGGAAAACAATTTGGTGGGTTTTTTTCCCTGGACCCAGAAGGCCAAGGAAACCCAAAGAAGTGAAACAAGCTTGGCCCCCTTCCCCCCCTTTTTTACCTACCCTTTCCTTTTGGTCCCCCCCGCTTTTGGCTTTTTTCTTTTTCAAAAGGCTAAAAAAGGACAGAAAAAATTTTTGAAAAAGGTTTTTAAAATAGCTTTTCTAAGAAACCAAAGAAGCCCGCCTTTTAGGGAAAACCCCGCCTTAAGCGAAGTGGGCCAGGGGGTCCCCTTTGGGGGGGAAAAGGCCCCCAATAAGCCCCCCCCGCCCCTTTGGGGGGGGAATTGACCCCTTCCCTTCCTTTTTTCCCCTCGCTTTGGAAACCCGGGGCCCTTTTGAAAAAAATCCTTAAATCCCTATTTGGAAAGTTAAAGAAGAGTCCATCAAAGTCCCCCCCCCCCAAGGAAAAACCTTTGGGCCTTTACACAACTTTTTCAATTAAGCCCCCGCCCCCCTAAGGTTTTTTTTTCCCCCTTAACTTACTTTTAAGAAAAAAAAAAAAAGAAAAAAAAGGGGCTTCCCGAATTTCAAGTGCCCCTATCTTTTCCGGAAAAATTCCAGAATAGGGCCCGGGGCCCCCCCTAATTAAAGCCCAAAGAAAATAGGGAAATAATAGGGGAAGGTAAGGGAAATTGGTAAAGGTTGGGGGGGGACTGATTTGGCCATTCTTTTGGTCCTGTTTTGATTTTCAGTGCTTGGTTTTTCCGCGAAAAAAGGGGGGGCAGGGGCTTTATCTTAAATTCTTGGCTTTTCAGTTTTCATAATTAGCGAAAAAATCAAGGGTTTTTTTTTTTTTTTGCTATCCAATAAAAAAAGGGGGGGGAAGGAATCCACGGCTTATTTATTGATTTTTATCTGAGATTAAAAAAAAAACCTAATAGGAGCATTGCTTTTGGAATTTTTTTGGAAAAAAAGGTCAGGGAACCGGACTTTTTTGGAAAAAAGTTAAAAAAAGGGGGAATCCTTTTGAACCGGTCTTTTTGGGGCCCCTTTTGTGTCGGCATTTTAGGTTCCGGAAGGAGTTTGTTCGGATCCAATTTTTTTTCTTTCCTTTTCATTTTCCGGAAAAATTTTTTTTCTTGGCGCCGGGTCTGAAATTCTTTTTGGGAGGGGGGGGTGGGGGGACCGTTAACCCTTTTCATCTTCTTTCAATTTTCCGATTCGTAAGGTTCGGTAAGGGCCCTCGGGGGGGGGGGGGGGGCCCCTTCTTTTCTGGGGTAAATGAAATTTTGGCTAAAGGGGGAAAACGAAAAGAAAAAAAAAAAAAAAAAAAAAAGATGGCCCGAAAAAAAGCATTTGGAAAAAAAGTTTTTTTTTTTTAATATTTTTTCCAAAGTGGCTTTTTTTTCGCCCCGCGTGCGGAAAGCCAAGGTTTTTGAACCGGGTGAATTCTTGTTCCACTGGTAATTGGGGAAGGGGGGAAAAACGAAGGGGGTTCGGTTATTTTGCCCAAAAAAAAAAATTTTTGCCGGGAATTCCCGGGGGGGAAGACTGGACTCCCCTGGGGTAAGATTTACTTAGCGAAAAAAAAAAAAAGTGTTCGGGATTTAATTTTCCTCTCTAAAAAAAACTTTAATTTTAAAACCCCTTTTTTCTATTGGTTTTGTTCTGTTTCGAGGGAAACCACAACAAAAACATTGGGGGCTCGGGGGAAAAAACTTAGCGAAAACCAAAAACCTAAAAAGGCTCTAGCCAATTAACAAGCAAAAAAAAAAAAACTCCGGGGCGGGGATTTTAGGTGCCTCACCCAAAGGGGGAAATTACTTTGCAGTGAACTTGATTGGGGGGAATTGCAAGGAAATTACGGTGCCGGAGTCCCGCCAAGTTCTGAACATTTTTTGGGAATGGGGTTTTCGGATCTTTTTAATTTGGAAATGGGGCCCAGGTGGCCCCTTTTAATTAAAAGCTTTAATTCCCTCCCCACCTTCCCATCTAAAATTGGGGTTCCCCCCAAACACTGCCCCTCCACAAATGAAAAAAAAGGGTTAATTCTTTTTTTCCTTTGGGTTTTCCCCCCCAAAATAACGTAAACTGGGGAAAAGTTCTTAACCAGTTTTTTTTTGAATTTCCCTCCTTTTTTTAACCCAATCCCCTAAAATCCGGTTTTCCCCGAAAAAACCGGAAAAAAAAAATTCCCTATTTTCCCCAAAGTAATGTTTCAACAAAATTTTTCCCCTATAGGAAAAAAAAAATCCCCCAAAATCTCCCTTAAAAAAATTCAAGGTTAAATTCCCCCCCCCCGGGGAAAAATCCCCCTCCTAAATAGACCCCCCGGAAAAATATTCCCCCCCCTAAATTAATTTTCCCCCAAATGCAAAATTTTGAAAAATCAAATGGTTTATTTAAACTTTTTTTTGAAATTTTGAAACTTTTTTTTTTGGGGTAATTTTCCCCCGTTTCCTTCGAATTGATAAAAATGAATGGGTTCCCCAATTCAAAAAATTTTGATTTCATTTGGGTCCAACGGTGCCCAAAGCCCCCCCCCGCGGAAAAAATCCCCCCTGCCCCGTTTATTGGGGGGGGTTTTTTTTTTTTTTTTTTTTTAGCCCCAGTTCCGTTTTATTTAAAACTTTTCCCCGAAAGTTCCCCCGAGGGAACTTAAATGGCTGGTTAAAAGAAAAAATCCCCGATTAATAAAGCATCAAAGGTTTTAAACAGAAAAACCTCCCCCCCCCCTAGAGAGTTAACCAAAAAAAAAACCCGAAAGGTTCCCCTTGTCCGGTTGTTCTTTCCTTTCCCTTCCCTTTTTTTTTAATTTGGAAAAATTGGTTTGACCAAAGGGGTCGGCCCCTTTTTCCCCCGCTGGGCGACCCCGGGGCACCCCCCAATTCCTAAAGCCCCCCTTTGTTCCCCCCCCCCCCCAAACCAACTTCCCGGTTCCAGTTGGCTTGAAGAAATAGAATAGAGGAAAAAAAAAGGCCCCCTTTCCCTAAAATTGAAAGAAAAAAAAAAATTTGAGTTTTTTTTTCCCAGACGAAATAAGATGCCCCAGGCTAAGAAAAGAAAAAAAAAAATGCCTAATGTTTGGGGCCCCCCCCCCCCCCCCCCTGCCTAATTTCCCTATATTTTTTAAGAATTAAGAGATATGATTGGTCGATAAGTTATTAGAGCAACTGTGCTTTAGTATAATAAAGGATTCTAGAATTTTATATATTTTGTTTAAATATATAAAGTATAAGGATTAATGTTGTGTTTTCTTATAATAAACTTGGGTATGTTAATTAAAATTTTAAAGTTATAAAATATATTAAAAATATATATACAATGTTTGTTATTAAACCATTATAACTTGATATAAATCTAATAATTTAACTAACACAATAACTATATACTTAATAAATCAACTAACACAATAATAATTTTAGAAATAAAAATAACTATTGCATTAAATAAATAAAAAAAGATATTTTATTTATAATATTATATAAGAAAGAATTGACATCTATCAAATATCAAATAAGATAAAAGATAAAAAATTCACATTGATATGTCATTTGATACAGAATAAAAAAATATGTTTTATGTTATGTTGTATGAGTTTTTAATTTGTTTACTGATTTAACTTATAGACCTAATTTTACTTATAAGAATGTGAATATAAATGAAACGTTTTATATATTAAAGTTTACAACTTAACATGTAAAATACTAATAAAATAAAATAGTATATCACATTACAAATGGTAATAGTACTTCTGATTTAATTTTTTTAACGGCAATAATGTTTATACTTAAGGAGACAATTAAGATTATATTTTGTTTAACTTTTTAAAGTTGAAGGACTGAACTTCTGGTGACGTGGTCGATCTCTACCGGACGATGAAGAGGCATGCCGCTGAGTCCAATCACCACTGCTGTTCAAATTTTTTTTTTTTAGTAATGATATAATTATTTTGATCTAAGGGTTGTAAATAAAAGTTTGAACTCATCTAACGATCCTTACTTTTTCATAAAAGAATTTAGGACCTTGTTATATATATAATGTAGATGTAGATGTAGATGTAGATGTAATAAAAGTTGTTGGGGCAGGTCCAGCTTATGCATTAATTGACTAAGTTTTGGTTCGGCACAAAACATTTTTCCT
>JAXHQA010000482.1:0-18600 GCA_034093135.1 Erigeron breviscapus
GTCCCATTTCGTTTTCACTAACAATCATCAAAACTTTTATGCTAGCCAACTAGAAACCCCCAATTTGATTAAATTTCAAGAACCCTAACTTGTATTATAGCAATTAACTCAATATAAAGAAATCCCCAAAATTAGTATCTCAAGAACCCTAAAATCAAATAATTAAATAATCAAAAATCATACCTTCAAGACATAGAATAATATAAAGTTGGAATCACATTTTCTTCTTCCTCCATTTCTTGAATTCGAAACACACCACAAGCACACACCTCAATTCACCCAATTTAATTATTAAGATACTTGGAGATTATTATTATAATTATAAAGTTTACTTACAATTTGAGGGATTAATTCTTCTAATAATGCATGAGCTCTAGAGTTGTTGGAGGAGGAAATGAGGTGAGAAAGAAAAATGAAGAAGAAAGTTGGTGTAGTGGATTATGAATCATCAGGAGATCACCCTCCTCCAGCCACGTTTTCTTCAAATAAAAAGGGGTATTATACCCGCTATCCGCTAAAGTTCCAACTAAATTAACCCCATATCCAAAAATAAAATATTAGGAAATTATTTTAATGTTAAAACTACAAAAAGGGGTTAGTTTATTTATCTTAAAAATCTTGGGGTGTTACAAAACCTAACCGGAAAAATTTGGGGGTTTTTCGATTTGAGGCTAGATCTATGTTTTTCTTGGCTTCTATTGCCGGAATACTTGCCGATGCTCCTAACGTTATATAGCACCCTTTCCGGTGAGATCGGAAACCCCTTTTTGGGGTTGCCGGCCAGAAACGTTCACTTTTTTGACGGCCAAATCTTTGTTTGGCTTGTGCAAGGGTATAGTTGGCTATTTGACTACTTGTTGCTTCGGTTTTCCGGCGACCCCTTTTTTGGGGTTTCCGGTTTAATCGATTTAGGGTTTCTTGTTGCTTTGTTGGTTCGGTTTTCCGGCGAGCCCTTTTGAGTTTCCGGTGAACTGCTGGTGCTGCTGCTTGTTGCTTCGGTTTTCCGGCGAGCCCTTTCTTGGGTTTATGGTTAACTGCTGCTGCTGCTGCTTACGGCGGCTGTAGTTTTCCGGCGAGCCCTTTCTTGGGTTTACGGTGAACTGCTGCTGCTGCTTATATGTATATTTATCTTTTTACATTGCCGTTAATTGCATGTTTGTGATTAGCTTGGTAGTGTTAACTTAGCGGTAGCGTTGCCGGATTTTTCCTTGGTAGCGTTGCCGGATTTTGTTCCATTAAAGCAATAGGTAGCCGGAAAAAGTAGTTTTAGCCGATGATGGTATCGTTGAACAGTTAGGTTGCCGGTGTTACGTTAAATAGGCGATGATGATACAAATGTTCGTAAAAATGGGACTCGGATGATCCGAGGCGTATCTTGGCGGGGTAAACCTTCGGGTTAGCAGCCATGGCGTCTCCGACTTCCGAAATTCCCGACCCCCAAATTCTGAGCCCAAGTTTCTATTTTATAAAAAAAACGGTCACTTTTTATGTTTTCCGGCATTGGTAATTTGGCAAGTTTTGGCTAGTTTTTTGCAACGACACGTGTCGACTTGTCATTGGTCGATAACTTGCCAAAACTTGCCAATTTGCCAAAAATTGGCACTACACCCTTGCCCCTAATAAGCCACTTATTCATTCAGACGTCATATCTAGCTTTTAGGTTGGAAAGCCTTGTTTTCCACATTAATTCAGACATTCGCCACCACTTGCTACCACTACTGTCAACCGTCGCTATCTGGTTCCACGTACTGGAGACGGATTATTCCCGAGTAAGGGCTGCAATCTTCCATCTTTAGTGGGTTTATGTAAAATCATCTTTCTTGAAAAACCCACAAAAATTTTGTTTGATAATGTTACTAAAGATACCAAGATATATATACTTTATTAAACTATGTGATGTTGTTTATATAAAATTTGGAGAAAGAAAATGAGGACAAATTTGATCTTAACTTGCTTGTTTCAGAAATATGGGGATGTGTGTGTGTGTGTGTGAAGTGAACACATACAATAAGTGTGTGACATGCTTGTGAGTGCCTGTTAGTGCAGTTGAGCATAGGAGCTTGCATGATGCCAACTGCCAAAGAACTCGTGTATTCCCATGATGCCAACTGCCAAAGACTCGTGCCATGATGCCAACTGCCAAAGAACTCGTGATTCCCATGATGCCAACTGCCAAAGAACTCGTGTATTCCCATGATGCCAACTGCCAAAGAACTCGTGATTCCCATGATGCCAACTGCCAAAGAACTCGTGTCCCATGATGCCAACTGCCAAAGAACTCGTGATCCCATGATGCCAACTGCCAAAGAACTCGTGATTCCCATGATGCCAACTGCCAAAGAACTCGTGTCCCATGATGCCAACTGCCAAAGAACTCGTGATTCCCATGATGCCAACTGCCAAAGAACTCGTGATTCCCATGATGCCAACTGCCAAAGAACTCGTGTCCCATGATGCCAACTGCCAAAGAACTCGTGATTCCCATGATGCCAACTGCCAAAGAACTCGTGTATTCCCATGATGCCAACTGCCAAAGAACTCGTGATTCCCATGATGCCAACTGCCAAAGAACTCGTGTCCCATGATGCCAACTGCCAAAGAACTCGTGACCTCATGATGCCAACTGCCAAAGAACTCGTGTATTCCCATGATGCCAACTGCCAAAGAACTCGTAGACCTACTAAAAGTTAGGTGGAAGACGGTACGAAATCAAGAGTCCAAAACACACCAAAAACACATAGAAGTGCTTCTAAATTGAAACCGACTTTGTGCCAAATCTTTGGAGTGTTTACGTATGGAGGCTTGCAATTGAATAGAGCACATAGAAACCTTTAAAGTTATAATTATCGCTTATGCCAGAGCTTTCACCATATACATGAACATGTTTCATCAAACCAGGTACATATATAGTTAGCCAGTTCTGGCTTCCTACAAGGATCAATGATTATAATGGCCAAGAGTGATTGTAATGGCCAAAGTGGTTGGGTTGTGTTCCTCACACCACTCCAGCCACCGATGTGGACCATTACGGCTGAAACAAGGTTGTTGAGTGGTGGTGTCACCGTGGATACATCCACGTTGGGTTTGTGTGCATGGTTGACTTTTTTTATGAGGCATTATGTGGGTCTAACAGAGTATTGTATGAGGTATTGTGAGATCCAGTCTTCTGTGTGATTACTACGAGTGTGGTTTGGTCACTGACATTGCAACCCTTTTGGTGTGATTGTCTGAACCATTACGATTCCTACCACGTATACCACATAAACTATTCTTGATGGAAAAAAGAACATGAGACAAAACATAAGCAAATTATTGGGGCCAATATATTAACTTCAACCAAACGATCAAAAAGCTGAATTTACATTTTCTAGTATGCTATCTCAAGAGCCCCTAAGTTGGCCACTGCTATGCCCCGGTATCTATCTTTTATCTATTTCTTTAACCCGAAACACTAAAAATGCATTTATCCTAAGTAGGCAAATGGGCTACCCGGATATACTAGTTACTCCCCAAATGCAACAACAACATCAACTTTAAGAAAGAGAAAACCAAAAATTAGCTGTTTTGCCCCTGTCGCTCATTAGCATTTGGCAAAACGAGAAGCAATCCTCTTTTGAATAGGCGTCCTGCAAGACGGGCACTCCGACATACCCTTCTTCTCATGGATCACATTGCATTCAGCACAGAGAACCTGATGCCCACACGGAACAAACACAATGGTCATCTCATGTGTCAAACACATCACACACTCGCGATCCTTCTGTAGGCTCGTTTTCGCATATGTGGACTCAGTAGAAACTTCTGGCAGTGAAGTCCCTTCAGAAGGCTGCCAGCTCATGCCCTTACGCATTGCTGCAATTTTCTTTGTCTCCGCCTCCAACTTTAATTCAGCAATCTCGTACTGAATCATCTTTAGCTCACTTTCAAATTTCTTTATGTCTTTCTCTGCCTTTTGTGCATCCATCTTTCTCTTTGCTTTGGCCAATGCGTCAAGATGTTTCCTTTCATTTCTTATGGATGCAGCTTGGTTAAGAAATTTGGCAGTCTCCCTTTGCTCATTTGCCAATCGAGTCTGAAATATTGAGTTTTATTGCAGTTTTTAAACATCTTAATTTTATTTAATCAAAATGTGAACACTCTTGTCAATTAAACAAAAACAGAAATACCTCGGTATCTTTAAAAAGGCGTTTAGCCTTTTCTAGGTCCCCTTGCATTGGACCGGCTTTCCGTTTCAGTGATTTGAGTTCTTCCTCGAATAAGTTATTTTCAGCTCCATAAGATTCAGACTTCTTCAGAGCTTCCTTTTCTTTGCGCAGAGCTTCTTCCAAATTTTTAGTTTCATTTGAGCTTCGGTTTTCAGCATTTTCCTTTTCCTCTTTGAGGACTGCTTTTTCGGACTCTAGCCTAACAATAGCTGCACTAGCCATCTCAGTATTATAATTAGTGGCATTCAAAGAAGCTGTCACTTCTGCTAACTTCTTGATTGTATTCTCTTCCATAGCCTGCTTATCTTTCTTTAACCCGAAACACTAAAAATGCATTTATCCTAAGTAGGCAAATGGGCTACCCGGATATACTAGTTACTCCCCAAATGCAACAACAACATCAACTTTAAGAAAGAGAAAACCAAAAATTAGCTGTTTTGCCCCTGTCGCTCATTAGCATTTGGCAAAACGAGAAGCAATCCTCTTTTGAATAGGCGTCCTGCAAGACGGGCACTCCGACATACCCTTCTTCTCATGGATCACATTGCATTCAGCACAGAGAACCTGATGCCCACACGGAACAAACACAATGGTCATCTCATGTGTCAAACACATCACACACTCGCGATCCTTCTGTAGGCTCGTTTTCGCATATGTGGACTCAGTAGAAACTTCTGGCAGTGAAGTCCCTTCAGAAGGCTGCCAGCTCATGCCCTTACGCATTGCTGCAATTTTCTTTGTCTCCGCCTCCAACTTTAATTCAGCAATCTCGTACTGAATCATCTTTAGCTCACTTTCAAATTTCTTTATGTCTTTCTCTGCCTTTTGTGCATCCATCTTTCTCTTTGCTTTGGCCAATGCGTCAAGATGTTTCCTTTCATTTCTTATGGATGCAGCTTGGTTAAGAAATTTGGCAGTCTCCCTTTGCTCATTTGCCAATCGAGTCTGAAATATTGAGTTTTATTGCAGTTTTTAAACATCTTAATTTTATTTAATCAAAATGTGAACACTCTTGTCAATTAAACAAAAACAGAAATACCTCGGTATCTTTAAAAAGGCGTTTAGCCTTTTCTAGGTCCCCTTGCATTGGACCGGCTTTCCGTTTCAGTGATTTGAGTTCTTCCTCGAATAAGTTATTTTCAGCTCCATAAGATTCAGACTTCTTCAGAGCTTCCTTTTCTTTGCGCAGAGCTTCTTCCAAATTTTTAGTTTCATTTGAGCTTCGGTTTTCAGCATTTTCCTTTTCCTCTTTGAGGACTGCTTTTTCGGACTCTAGCCTAACAATAGCTGCACTAGCCATCTCAGTATTATAATTAGTGGCATTCAAAGAAGCTGTCACTTCTGCTAACTTCTTGATTGTATTCTCTTCCATAGCCTGCTTATCTTTCTTTAACCTTTCGGCTTCCTGCTTTTCAAACTTCAACTTATTAAGCTCAGGTCGATCTTGGCTAAGCCTCTTGGCTACCTGCATAACCTTCAAATTCGCCCAATCATCCCAGCTTTTAAGATCTTTCTGTAATGATCGAAGTTGACCAACTGCCGCCAGTATCATTTTATCCTTGTCATCTTGTGGCACGTGCTCACCCTTCGATTCATCATACGGGATTCCTGCCAAATAGTAGTCAGCCGTTTTATGATTCGGTGGGACCGTTTCAGGCTTCGGCGTCACCTTTGGTGTCTCGGTGGTTTCCTTCAAGGGTAAAGATGGGTCAATCATATTTACAGAAGACGGCCCAGACGTCGAACGTTTTCGCGTAGTCAAAACACGCCAGCTAGCAAGTTCTGCCTTTAGGGCTTTTTTTGACCTTTGTCCCTTGTAAGGCTTTTCATATTGTAACAGCTTCCGTCGACTGCCGTCTCTTTTGTGCCCTGGGGGGCAATTTTTACAGCATTGACAGTTGTCTTCATTTATTTTGCCAGAACTGGAGGGTAGATGGCCAACGCTCGAGGCTATGGTCTCTTGATCTCGAAATTCAGATTCAGATGGGGCTTCAGGCTCGATTTTTGCAGACGTGCCCTCTTCTTGAACGGCTTTAAGACCTCCAACCGAAAATTTCTGAAGGTCTAAGTCTGCATCAGTTGCATCAATTACATTTAAATCACATATCAACAAAGTCCACATTGCTTCGTGGACAGACAAAGATGGTTTAATTTCTAAAAGTATAGTCACCATCTCTAACATCATATACTCCACCATTCTATCTAAATCATCAAACATATAGAATGTAGGATCGTGACATTCTGTGTTTTTTAAACAGTCCAAACACCGATCCACTATAGATGACACCATGTCCTTGATGCCATAAAAAGGACCACATCTTAAAACCATGGTCTCCGCAACCTCCTTGCTGTACCCACTTTCAACTATCCTTTTTATAGCATTATTAAAACATGTATGTAAAACATCTGATAGAAGTTCTGCAAGTTCGGTTACAGTTTTACTGTCCCAACCAGAATGACAAGCCTGTGCTTCCATATCCCCCTTTGGCATATCGAGACTAGCCTTCATTCTCTCGGTAGTTTTTTTATCGGATTCTGCACATCAACATATTCTTGTTATAGATGATGAAAATTCACATTACAAGTTCCATTTTATCACATATAAAATGATTTTCCTTCCCATAATCCCATATACCTCTATAAGCCCCAATAAAATACGAAATTAAGGAGAAGTAAATAACAAACTAACTGAAGTAAAATAGCAAACACAATGCAGGGGCCCTATACAAGATATACATACACTCACTAAGCATTATTCATACATCTATTTTCCAAGGTTTATTGCAAGTAAACTATTTTTGTCCAATAAGTTCATTAAAAGATGGTGTTGTGTCTCTTTTGAGTTAACTACAAGGTGTTTTCATAGAACAATGTATGGTTTTAAAAATCACAGCTTTAATTAATAGATGTAAAATTTATATACAAAATCATTAGCTTTGAATATAATGATACAAATTATATAAAAACAATTGATTGTAAAAGTTATTGATGACTCAAATGGGACTCAAAAGTCAAAACCATCGTTTAATAATCTTACTGGACGAAATATAGCTTGATGGCCTCTATAGGACAATTCGAAAAGTATGTCTGTATCCTTGGCAATCAACCCTTTCTTTAAGAGCATGTCACCAGAAATTGAAACCAGTGGAAATCGAACCCAGGGCAGCTCTGTTGGAGACTGAAGTTCATTATTTCCCACTCTTCACCAACTCAGCCACCCGTTAACGGTCATAAATCGATTCTAAATGTAAACTTTCTATTGGAAAAACAAAAAGGAAAGTTATTGCCTAAAATAACAACCTACTTCTCAGTTGAACCGATCGGATGAATGTACTAACTTTTTACCCAAGGGTCCACTAAAGGTTGGGTATCATTACAATTATGGGCAACTTTGTTTCCAGATGACTGTAATTAAACTTATATCACACTTTAAGATATGCTATGTTTCAACGTACTCGTATTTTGCTGATGCGGCACGGGCTTTGTTAGGAAGTATGAGAAACTAGGCTCAATATAAATCAACATGACGCCATAAAATGACACCGTTTACATGTGTTTCCATACATTTTACATTTTTCAACAAAATAAGACCACGTTAACATCATATTACGATAGACGTTTTAATTACCATCATTTGAAAGTAAGGGAAATAAAATTAGCCCAAAAGTGTAAACAGAGCCAACTTGAAATGGACCCCGGACCAAAAAGTAGTATGTTTCCCAACTAAAAAATTTATAAACTTAGAATTACTCAAGTAATTATTATCATTAGTCAATTAGCCCCAAATAAAAACAACTGAAACAGTCATGACATCATCTTATGATCAAAGCAAAAACATGTATACATTCACATAATACACATTACTTCACAAAATGACAGAAAATATTCACCAAATAACAGAATTACCTTTAATCAGCTTTTTATATGATAATCCCAATTGAAAAAAGCCCTTAAACACAATTGAAAAAACACACAAATTAATCACATTAAGATGAAATAAAGAAGAAAAAAAAAAGTTTCATTCTTTCAGTAATTTCAACAAACACCTAAGAACATAAAACTCTCATTATCTGGAAAACCTCCTCCACACCCTGCTCATGGCGGGATTGGGTATTGTTGTTATTGACATTAACATAAAATAACATAAAAACATAATCATATTGGCTTTATAAAATCAATTTAAGAAAGCCCAAGATTCCCATTAAAAACTAACAATAAAAAAAAGGATGAAAATTAAGGAAAAATACCCACCAAACTATTAGCTTTAATCTTGTTGTTTTGATGTAATAAAAGTTTAAAACTTGAATTAAGTTAAAAACAAGAAGAATTGTTTCGAGAAAGTAAAATGGTAGCAAAGGACAATATGTGAAGAAGGTTTGGTCGGTGTGATGCTGAAAATGAGAAGAGGGGTTTTGGAGCAATTTATGTGGGAAGGGGAGACCCAATTCACCAGGGTTTAAGATAGAAAGAGTGACAAAATGAACAAACTTTTTCTTTTCTTTTTTTCTTTCCATTTTTTCTTTATATTTTATTTAGGTATTTTGTAAAAAACTTTCACCCAAAAAATATTATTATAGATAACAATTAAATATTTTTATCGGCTAACTAATTTACTCTTATTATAAATTACAAGAATAACAATTTTCTTTTCAATTTGTTCTAAATTAACATAAAAAGTGTAAATTGTGTGACGATATTGTAACCAGAGTATAAGATAGTATTTGAAGCATTAACATTTTATTATATGTTATAAAGTCTATATATATGTGTTAGTCGTGTATGTTGATGCATCTATTATTTTTCTTATATATAACATTATTATAAATATATTTTTTACTTGTGTCATTGTGTGATTTAATTAGAAGATTTAACTTAGAGAAATTATCACAAATCGTCCCTGTGGTTTTCTCGATTAGCATTTTCGTCCCTGGACTTTTTTTTTATCACTAAGTGTCCCTGTGCTTTTCCATTTCATTGTCAGACGTCCCTGCGACAAACTTCCGTCCACTTTGAGCCGTTAAGCCCCTCACGTGCTTGCCACGTGAGGGTAAAATCGTCCACTTTTACTAAAAACAAACCACAGGGACTATTTGTTCATGAACTCTTAGTCTCTGCTTCAATTATGGCATATGCTAAAGGGTAGATACCATTGTTAGCATCTACACCCACTGCAGTTAGCACCTGTCCACGATAAGGGCCTCTCATAAATGCTCCATCTAATCCTAACAACTCCCTTCCAGCTGCCTTAAAACCCTTCTTTAATGCTCCTAAACAAATGTATATTCTTTTGAACACCCTTGTTTCTGATGTTTCCATATTGGGTTGATGTTCAACCTCTATCTTCACAGTTGTCTCTGGATTTCTGAACTGCAATTCAAGTGCATAGTTCCTCAAGTTTGCATACTGCTCAACATAGTTACCTCTTAATTGATTCATTGCCTTATCCTTTGCCCTATAAACCACCTGTCTATCTATTCCCAACTCAAACTGTTTCTGCAATTGATTTTGTAATGCATTCCCACTGATATTTGGAGTGTTAGCACAAGCATCACCTATGTATTGTGAAAGAAAAGTACTACTTGCCCACTTGAGATGTCTGGTTTGTAAGCATGTGTGCTCTTCTTTTAATGTCTTCACATACCAATGCTTGTCTTGTTTGGTTTTTGATACATGTAGGGTCCATGGGCATGTGGGGGTCTGGTCAATTACCTTTTTACCCTTTACATCTTTATTGACCTCTTCAACTGTGCAAGATTCTTGAACACCTTTTTCTGTTTCAGCCTTTTTATAATTTGGAACCCTACCAACACAACAAACTCTAATTCTTTCATTATCATTCTTTACAAACTTCAGCTCCCTTCTACTTTCCACTGCATGTTTTTTAACCAACAAAGTAATTTGTTTCTTGTCCATGAAAGGCTTACCTGGCTGTAAGGGACACTTTACTTGTTTGTTCAATTTTCTCAATTTCTTGTTTCTCTCATCTCCATCTGATCCTTCCCCACTGTCATATTCATCAAAGTTTATGCCCCTAACCTCCTCATTTATTTCTAAATTCCCCAATTCTACATCCACACCTTTCTTAAGCCAGTGGTCATCCCTTTCACAATGATCTTTGAAATCACTCATGTCCACATCAACCTCATTAACCTTATCACTAGTATCCAAATTGTCTTTAAAAAATTCATCATTAACCTTATTGACAGTTTCAACACTAGGACCTCCTACATGCTCATGTTCAGTTTCAACATTCAAACTAGGACCTCCTACATCATTTTGAGCAGTTTCAACACTAGGATTCTCACAACTTTCTTGAACACCTTCTAACAAAAGCCTCCTAAAATTCATAGGTTTCTTTACAACAAGTACATCATCATCTTCTAACTCTTCAATAACAACATTAGATTGCATATTTGTTCCCACAGTGGATATTTTATGCTCAATGTAAATATGAAACATTCTATATTTTTTAACATAACCAATCATTTTTATCACATCAGCATCACTTCCAAATGGTAGCAGACCATTATCTAAATCCTCTGTGTCTGCTTTTAGAAAATGATAGTACATGATTTCCTTTTCATCATAACCTAATTTCTTAACAATGTAATTAAATTCATGAACTGAAAAGTGATCACTATCAATATAATCCACTATTACCTCATCACCAAAAATATACTCTCTGCCAGGAGAACTTGTGAAAACCCCACCATGATGAATGATTATTGAAATTAAATTCGTATATTTCTCTGTGAATGGAAAAAAACATATATAAGTATACATATATAAGTATAAAGTATAAAGTAAACAAATTTTTGTTATTAATCATAATAAAAAGCAGAGAGATGATGAAACCTTACCATAGTTGTCAAGTAATAACTTCCATTGATCATCTTGGAAATCTTTGGGTCTAAACAATTCTAATCCATTTGCATCAACGTGAGGGGTTTCATCATCATCCATATTGATTGAAATTAGGGATTTCAAATCGTTGTTACTGGGTTTTTAATGGCTGATTGTTTTTAGGGTTGGATCGGGTATATTTTGGGGGAAAATGATTTTGGGGGAAATGGTTTCTTATTGATTATTGAATATATATATATATATATATATCGAGAAATATGTATACATATACATATACATATATATAATATTATATAATTATATTGAATATATATATATATCGAGAAATAGTCCCTGTGGTTTGTTTTTAGTAAAAGTGGACGATTTTACCCTCACGTGGCAAGCACGTGAGGGGCTTAACGGCTCAAAATGGACGGACGTTTGTCGCAGGGACGTCTGGCAATGAAATGGAAAAGCACAGGGACACTTAGTGATAAAAAAAAAGTCCAGGGACGAAAATGCTAATCGAGAAAACCACATGGACGATTTGTGATAATTTCTCTTTAACTTAATATATTGTAAACAACATTTTTTATGTTATGTTAGTATGTATTAACTCCATAAAATCATAAATAGTTAAAGTGTGTCTTGACTTATTAGTATTCGAGATGATTCATCAACAAATTGATCAAGTATAAAATTGATGATGTGTAACTCTAATAATATTTTGTAAACATATAAATTTCATTTTCTTAAACATTAATGGTTGTATTTGCATCTATTGTTTTCAATATGTTTGTTATGTGTTATAAGCATTTATAGGTAGTAGATATATATGGGAAAAAAATGTTTTTATGCTTATTGGAAAAATAATGGGGTTATCAATAATTTAGCATAGGCTTTAGTTAACTTATTATTTTAAGTTTGGTTTTAATTGTAGATGGAGATTATTTTTCTTAGGTATTTTTTTACTAATAATACTAAATATTATAAAATTTAACATTTTAAAACTTTTGAATTAATCAATGGTTGCATGTAAAACCGTTATAAAAAATGGTTGTGGGAAAAAGTAAACATTATTTGATAAATGAGTATTTACATATAATTTGTTTTATTATCTTTTTCGTGTGTATATAAAGTACTTAATTCTTATAATAATATTATAATATAAGGTATGTTATAATATTTTAACTATCTCTCTATATAACTACATATATATTATATATATATATCTATATATATATATCTATATATATATATTATATATATATATCTATATATATATATTATATATATATATCTATATATATATATTATATATATATATCTATATATATATATTATATATATATATATATCTATATTTCTTTCTTTAAAATTCACTCAAAAACCTGCCCATGGGTAAGTACAACCTGCCCATGGGTAAGTACAACCTGCCCATGGGTAAGTTACTTATAAAGTTCAAAAATGTCGTCAAATTATATCGAATTGGATCTCTAATGAAAGAGGACGAAATTTTAAGACTACCCATGCTTTTTGTTTCGTCTAACGATTTACGGTTTGTGAGATAAAGCATTTTGAATGATTTGGGTGAATTTTATTATTTAATTGAAGAGAGAGAAAGAGAGAAAGAAGTGTGGTCCAGAATGGTTCTTGAGTTCTTTTTTTTTGTGGGTTCTTAAATTTTTTTTTTTTTTTTTTTTTTTTTTTTTTTTTTTTTTTTTTTTTTTTTTTTTTTTTTTTTTTTTTTTTTTTTTTTTTTTTTTTTTTTTTTTTTTTTTTTTTTTTTTTTTTTTTTTTTTTTTTTTTTTTTTTTTTTTTTTTTTTTTTTTTTTTTTTTTTTTTTTTTTTTTTTTTTTTTTTTTTTTTTTTTTTTTTTTTTTTTTTTTTTTTTTTTTTTTTTTTTTTTTTTTTTTTTTTTTTTTTTTTTTTTTTTTTTTTTTTTTTTTTTTTTTTTTTTTTTTTTTTTTTTTTTTTTTTTTTTTTTTTTTTTTTTTTTTTTTTTTTTTTTTTTTTTTTTTTTTTTTTTTTTTTTTTTTTTTTTTTTTTTTTTTTTTTTTTTTTTTTTTTTTTTTTTTTTTTTTTTTTTTTTTTTTTTTTTTTTTTTTTTTTTTTTTTTTTTTTTTTTTTTTTTTTTTTTTTTTTTTTTTTTTTTTTTTTTTTTTTTTTTTTTTTTTTTTTTTTTTTTTTTTTTTTTTTTTTTTTTTTTTTTTTTTTTTTTTTTTTTTTTTTTTTTTTTTTTTTTTTTTTTTTTTTTTTTTTTTTTTTTTTTTTTTTTTTTTTTTTTTTTTTTTTTTTTTTTTTTTTTTTTTTTTTTTTTTTTTTTTTTTTTTTTTTTTTTTTTTTTTTTTTTTTTTTATTTTAAGTTTGGTTTTAATTGTAGATGGAGATTATTTTTCTTAGGTATTTTTTTACTAATAATACTAAATATTATAAAATTTAACATTTTAAAACTTTTGAATTAATCAATGGTTGCATGTAAAACCGTTATAAAAAATGGTTGTGGGAAAAAGTAAACATTATTTGATAAATGAGTATTTACATATAATTTGTTTTATTATCTTTTTCGTGTGTATATAAAGTACTTAATTCTTATAATAATATTATAATATAAGGTATGTTATAATATTTTAACTATCTCTCTATATAACTACATTATATTACATTTTATCAAAAAAAAAATAATCAATGTTCAATTTTTTGGTTTCGGCTACTCGGCTAGTATACATAATACAACTAAAATTAAGGAAAAAATCTTATAAATTTGTTATTCCAAAAAGTCGAACTTAAATGACTAAATATGGTTTTTAATGTTAAGAAACATTACAATTTCGGATCAAATTCGTAAATGACTAAATATGGTTTTAAAGCAAATTAATAATTCTACAAATTTTAATTTTAATTTAAATGTACTAATAAAAGGTGATGCATGTCTTTATCTTCCTATTGTATTTGTTATCTAATGATTTGTTTATTATTTTTGGTATATGGCTTCAAAAGTTAGAATATACATTCGATGCTCAATACCAAGAAATTTAATTCTCTAAATCTAATGTGTACTGGATGATATTTCTCTAGTTCATGTAATATTATCTGACTATATCACGTAAAGTTAGCTAACATTTAAAGCTAAAGACATTTAATACTTAGAAAAAAAATGATAAATACAACCCTAAGAGATGCATTGACGTGCATAGGAATATTGTAAAAGGGAGCTGATATTCGTACCACGATTTTTGATTGATGTACCACAATGTACATCTTTTACAGCTGACTGTACAAACTAGTAATGCACAATTGTGGTAAATATATCAAAAAAAGTGGTACAAATATCATTTCCCATTGTAAAAGTTCAACCGCTGAGTTTTATGAAAAAATACAACCATTTCAAACACGTTAACTTATTCTATAAATATTAATATAATAATATATTTGGATAATGATTATTATGATTTTTAATTTATAATTAAATGATGACATAAGCGAGAGTCAATTTGATGAAATTGAGCGATTTAATTGGTTAATAAGTCATTAGTTCAACTGTCTTATAGTATATATTAAGATTAAGATTAAGATACTTACATAGGAAAATATATCATGTCTTGATTGTCATTAGCATGCATAAATTAATTGTATTTTTATCATAAAATTTAAAATTAGACTTTTAACGTGAAAGTTACAAGTTTTTTAAAAAGTTAATAACAACCTTGGACTCACGTTGAAAGTGTTGATAAGTTAATATATATTATGATAGACATAAGTTTAACTGTTTAAGTGTTATTTGGGTTCTAGTTATATCATATTATCATAAATGACTTGTAAATAGAGTGAATACCAATACTATTATAAACAATTAAATATAGTCATAAAATGAAACGGATGTATATAAAATAGCAATAAAAAAATAAAAACTTTCTAGTTATAATTTTGATTTACATTTGTTATTTAAAATCACACCTAAGATTAAACTAACAGAGTGTCCGCACAATGCGTCATGAGTAGATACTTTCTATCGATAGCATCCGACGACTTTTAGTGGAGGTTTTCACTAGTTATTTATAAACAATTAATTCACATCCATGAATTAATTTACATTTGTTATTTAAAATTCATGGATGTGAATTAATTAGTAGGGTTACACTTGGTCTATGTGTTTTTTTTAACAATGTTTCGATTTATTTATTTAAGGCAATTTTAACATATGAAACCTACGGTAAAAAAAAAAACAATAATTGGGTTTAGTTTCTAGTTTTGCCTACCACATTTTTGAAGTTAAAATGTATTTGCGACTATTGAAAGTTTATAATTATGTTATTTACTTACTATAAAAGTTAAAATGAAAATTTTGATGTTATCTAATGACCAGTGTGTGATCATAAATAGGGAAATTGGGTGAGAGACGTGTGATGCTAAAGAAATACTCGTGTATCCTAAATGTGTGTGATGTTATACCAGAAGCTCTATGTATATGCATTGTTTATCCTAGATAAAATTATTTTGTACAATACAATCTCTTAGATGATCTCATTTTCATAAACATAATTATGATCATATAAATATACCCTAGAAAATTGGTTGACAGAGATTTATAATGGTGATACCTCATCATTATCAAAACCAGTAGCGACGGAAATTGGGAGTTGTAAGTTGTAACATTAGAACCATGTGCAAATTATTCGATATTTTAGACTTTTTACCCTGTAATAAAAGAAAAAAAAGATTGTTAATTCTAAACATAAAAAGAAAACCATATGTCATTTTAGATAATGATAGATCCTTTCAATTCATGTCCCTATAATACTTCCAATGTCTTCATTTTTAATCCACTAATTCTTTATCATAATCTCATTCATGTGTCATGATCATATTGTTAAGAGGATTTTTAAGAGGATGAGTAGGGATTAATAATCATTTTCCATCATTTTAATGATTTCCTTAATTATATAAATGAATAATGTAAAACACTAATTTTTATTAGGAGAATAAGTTAGGATTATCAATCATTTGTCCCACGTAAATTTTTATATTATTCCAAACACAATGATAATATAGTTAAAAAGATTGCTCAAAAATATAGACAATTGTATCTCATGAAAAAAGAGTTTTCAGAAAGAGCAAAAAGAAAGCTCATTATAGATGTGTGGATTTAGTGTGGACGTATGAATGTGTGATTACACTATCATTAAAAAATAGATGAATAAGATATCAATTTTTTTTATTTCAAAGTTTAACAACTTGCTTGAAAATGCTTCTGTTGTATAGTTGTAGAGATCTAGACATCTAGTTGATTCGTGTTAGAATTCACGAGCATCTTTAAAAAAATATATTACACTTTTTTCATATCAGTGGAGCATATGTTTTCAAATAACCAAAAGGCCTATGGTTTTATGGTATTCAATTTATCGATTAAAAGTTTGTGTAAGCTAGATTTACGATAGATAAGGTATATGTGGACCACACTTAGATAAACAAATCATGGTGGAAAAAAAGCAAATAGACGAACCTACACATACTGGAAACTTAAACTCAATTAGCAATGGTGTTGCATTTGTACCTTAACTAGCGATATAGAAAGATCTTCGATCATTTATACAGTATAATTTGGATTATAGCTTAATAATTAAAAACGTTACGAAACAAAACAAATCTATTGCAAGTTAAACAAATCTTATAGGCGAATACACACCGCCCAATACGTCCAAATAGGCGAGTTATATGCATAAGTGTCCCGTTAGGCCCAGACCAATGATAGAAAAACATATTGGGTCCATTATGCCCAATAATGAAACGAACACTATAAATGAAACTTATGAAAGTTAGAAGAGACATACATACATACATACATACATACATACATAATACACATGAGATAACAACGATGCTTAAGGCCCAACAGGCCCATTCGAGTAAAAGACAAACACACGGCCCAATAGGCCCAAATACGCGATTTATATGCATACTAGTCCCGTTAGGCCCAGACCAATGATAGAAAAACATATTGGGTCCATTATGCCCAATAATGAAACGAACACTATAAATGAAACTTATGAAAGTTAGAAGAGACATACATACATACATATATACACATGAGACAAAAATAGAGATAAACATAAAGATTAAAATAAGATTGTTACACGTTGTAATTGAAAATAAAATTAAACATAAAAACGTAAAAAAAAAGGTTGTAGAGTTTTAAATGGATTGGATTTTTTATTTTATTATTTTAATTAAAGACTAAGTTATGTTAAAATATAATTGTATTTATCCAAATCTTTATATATAAGTTATGGTCGACCTATGTTAGATTTTTTTACTGTAAAAAGATTAAAAATTAGTTTTAAACATTGATTTAAATTTTACTGTAAAAAGATTAAAAATTAATTTTAAAGATAAAAAATGATGTAAAATATAAAAATATTAGTTTCCATAATTATATCATTATTATTAATGTCTACAAACTTAAATAGGGAAATAAAAATAATTTAAATTTATTAAAATAAAATTAAATCTAAAAAAGTTAAATAAGTATATGACATCATCATTTGATCTTAGGTCCAAATAGGCGAGTTATATGCATAAGTGTCCCGTTAGGCCCAGACCAATGATAGAAAAACATATTGGGTCCATTATGCCCAATAATGAAACGAACACTATAAATGAAACTTATGAAAGTTAGAAGAGACATACATACATACATACATATATATACACATGAGATAACAACGATGCTTAAGGCCCAACAGGCCCATTCGAGTAAAAGACAAACACACGGCCCAATAGGCCCAAATACGCGATTTATATGCATACTAGTCCCGTTAGGCCCAGACGAATGAAAGAAAAACATATTGGGTCCATTATGCCCAATAATGAAACGAACACTATAAATGAAACTTATGAAAGTTAGAAGAGACATACATACATACATATATACACATGAGACAAAAATAGAGATAAACATAAAGATTAAAATAAGATTGTTACTGTGAGTCCCTCGATAGCTACTGATCGCTCTCGAGATCGTCTATTGTTATGTCGTGAGTGCGGAATCCTCACAGAGATAACTAGTTTGATTAGTTATCGTATATATTGCTAATTATATCAATATAATCGGCCTTATGTGAAAAACATATTGGGTCCATTATGCCCAATAATGAAACGAACACTATAAATGAAACTTATGAAAGTTAGAAGAGACATACATACATACATACATACATACATATATACACATGAGACAAAAATAGAGATAAACATAAAGATTAAAATAAGATTGTTACACGTTGTAATTGAAAATAAAATTAAACATAAAAACGTAAAAAAAAAGGTTGTAGAGTTTTAAATGGATTGGATTTTTTATTTTATTATTTTAATTAAAGACTAAGTTATGTTAAAATATAATTGTATTTATCCAAATCTTTATATATAAGTTATGGTCGACCTATGTTAGATTTTTTTACTGTAAAAAGATTAAAAATTAATTTTAAAGATAAAAAATGATGTAAAATATAAAAATATTAGTTTCCATAATTATATCATTATTATTAATGTCTAC
>JAXHQA010000483.1:0-21131 GCA_034093135.1 Erigeron breviscapus
TTGCCAAAGCGGAATCGTCACATACAAAAAACGGGTCTTCAATTTTACGGAAAGGATGCAAAGCGGAATCGTCACATACCAAAAAACGGGTCTTCAATTTTACGGAAAGGATGCAAAGCGGAATCGTCACATACAAAAAACGGGTCTTCAATTTTACGGAAAGGATGCAAAGCGGAATCGTCACATACAAAAAACGGGTCTTCAATTTTACGGAAAGGATGCAAAGCGGAATCGTCACAACCAAAAAACGGGTTTTCAATTTTACGGAAAGGATGCAAAGCGGAATCGAAAATGGGTCTTCAATTTTACTGAAAGGATGCAAAGCGGAATCGTCACATACAAAAAACGGGTCTTCAATTTTACGGAAAGGATGCAAAGCGGAATCGTCACATACAAAAAACGGGTCTTCAATTTTACGGAAAGGATGCAAAGCGGAATCGTCACATACAAAAAACGGGTCTTCAATTTTACGGAAAGGATGCAAAGCGGAATCGTCACATACAAAGAACGGGTCTTCAATTTTACGGAAAGGATGCAAAGCGGAATCGTCACATACAAAAAGCGGGTCTTCAATTTTACGGAAAGGATGCAAAGCGGAATCGTCACATACAAAGAACGGGTCTTCAATTTTACGGAAAGGATGCAAAGCGGAATCGTCACATACCAAAAAACGGGTCTTCAATTTTACGGAAAGGATGCAAAGCGGAATCGTCACATACCAAAAAACGGGTCTTCAATTTTACGGAAAGGATGCAAAGCGGAATCGTCACATACAAAAAACGGGTCTTCAATGTTAAGGAAAGGATGCAAAGCGGAATCGTCACATACAAAAAACGGGTCTTCAATTTTAAGGAAAGGATGCGAAGCGGAATCGTCACATTCAAAAAACGGGTCTTCAATTTTAAGGAAAGGATGCGAAGCGGAATCGTCACATACAAAAAACGGGTCTTCAATTTTAAGGAAAGGATGCGAAGCGGAATCGTCACATACAAAAAACGGGACTTCAATTTTAAGGAAAGGATGCAAAGCGGAATCGTCACATACAAAAAAACGGGTCTTCAATTTTAAGGAAAGGATGCTAAGCGGAATCGTCACATACAAAAAACGGGTCTTCAATTTTAAGGAAAGGATGCGAAGCGGAATCGTCACATACAAAAAACGGGACTTCAATTTTAAGGAAAGGATGCGAAGCGGAATCGTCACATACAAAAAACGGGTCTTCAATTTTAAGGAAAGGATGCGAAGCGGAATCGTCACATACAAAAAACGGGTCTTCAATTTTAAGGAAAGGATGCGAAGCGGAATCGTCACATACAAAAAACGGGTCTTCAATTTTAAGGAAAGGATGCGAAGCGGAATCGTCACATACAAAAAACGGGTCTTCAATTTTACGGAAAGGATGCAAAGCGGAATCGTCACATTCAAAAAACGGGTCTTCAATTTTACGGAAAGGATGCAAAGCGGAATCGTCACATACAAAAAACGGGTCTTCAATTTTAAGGAAAGGATGCGAAGCGGAATCGTCACATACAAAAAACGGGTCTTCAATTTTAAGGAAAGGATGCGAAGCGGAATCGTCACATACAAAAAACGGGTCTTCAATGTTAAGGAAAGGATGCGAAGCGGAATCGTCACATACAAAAAACGGGTCTTCAATTTTAAGGAAAGGATGCGAAGCGGAATCGTCACATACAAAAAACGGGTCTTCAATTTTAAGGAAAGGATGCAAAGCGGAATCGTCACATAAAAAAAACGGGACTTCAATTTTAAGGAAAGGATGCGAAGCGGAATCGTCACATGCAAAAAACAGGACTTCAATTTGAAGGAAAGGATGCTAAGCGGAATCGTCACATACAAAAAACGGGACTTCAATTTTAAGGAAAGGATGCGAAGCGGAATCGTCACATGAAAAAAACGGGACTTCAATTTTAAGGAAAGGATGCTAAGCGGAATCGTCACATGCCAAAAACGGGACTTCAATTTTAAGGAAATGATGCTAAGCGGATCGTCACATACCAAACGTCACATACAAAAAACGGGACTTCAATTTTAAAGAAAGGATGCTAAGCGGATCGTCACATACCAAAAAACGGGTCTTCAATTTTAAGGAAAGGATGCGAAGCGGAATCGTCACATACAAAAAACGGGTCTTCAATTTTAAGGAAAGGATGCGAAGCGGAATCGTCACATACAAAAAACGGGTCTTCAATTTTACTGAAAGGATGCAAAGCGGAATCGTCACATACAAAAAACGGGTCTTCAATTTTACTGAAAGGATGCAAAGCGGAATCGTCACATACAAAGAACGGGTCTTCAATTTTAAGGAAAGGATGCGAAGCGGAATCGTCACATACAAAAAACGGGTCTTCAATTTTAAGGAAAGGATGCAAAGCGGAATCGTCACATACAAAAAACGGGTCTTCAATTTTAAGGAAAGGATGCAAAGCGGAATCGTCACATACAAAAAACGGGTCTTCAATTTTAAGGAAAGGATGCTAAGCGGAATCGTCACATACAAAAACGGGTCTTCAATTTTAAGGAAAGGATGCAAAGCGGAATCGTCACATACAAAGAACGGGTCTTCAATTTTAAGGAAAGGATGCAAAGCGGAATCGTCACATACAAAAAACGGGTCTTCAATTTTAAGGAAAGGATGCTAAGCGGAATCGTCACATACAAAAAACGGGTCTTCAATTTTAAGGAAAGGATGCGAAGCGGAATCGTCACATACAAAAAGCGGGTCTTCAATTTTACTGAAAGGATGCAAAGCGGAATCGTCACATACAAAAAACGGGTCTTCAATTTTACGGAAAGGATGCAAAGCGGAATCGTCACATACAAAAAACGGGTCTTCAATTTTACGGAAAGGATGCAAAGCGGAATCGTCACATACAAAAAACGGGTCTTCAATTTTACGGAAAGGATGCAAAGCGGAATCGAAAACGGGTCTTCAATTTTACGGAAAGGATGCAAAGAAGAATCGTCACATACAAAAAACGGGTCTTCAATTTTACGGAAAGGATGCAAAGCGGAATCGTCACATACAAAGAACGGGTCTTCAATGTTAAGGAAAGGATGCAAAGCGGAATCGTCACATACAAAGAACGGGTCTTCAATGTTAAGGAAAGGATGCAAAGCGGAATCGTCACATACAAAAAACGGGTCTTCAATTTTAAGGAAAGGATGCGAAGCGGAATCGTCACATACAAAAAACGGGTCTTCAATTTTAAGGAAAGGATGCGAAGCGGAATCGTCACATACAAAGAACGGGTCTTCAATTTTAAGGAAATGATGCAAAGCGGAATCGTCACATACAAAAAACGGGACTTCAATTTTAAGGAAAGGATGCGAAGCGGAATCGTCACATACAAAAAACGGGTCTTCAATTTTAAGGAAAGGATGCGAAGCGGAATCGTCACATACAAAAAACGGGTCTTCAATTTTAAGGAAAGGATGCGAAGCGGAATCGTCACATGACAAAAACGGGACTTCAATTTTAAGGAAAGGATGCGAAGCGGAATCGTCACATACAAAAAACGGGTCTTCAATTTTAAGGAAAGGATGCGAAGCGGAATCGTCACATACAAAAAACGGGTCTTCAATTTTACGGAAAGGATGCAAAGCGGAATCGTCACATACAAAGAACGGGTCTTCAATTTTAAGGAAAGGATGCGAAGCGGAATCGTCACATACAAAAAACGGGTCTTCAATTTTAAGGAAAGGATGCGAAGCGGAATCGTCACATACAAAAAACGGGACTTCAATTTTAAGGAAAGGATGCGAAGCGGAATCGTCACATACAAAAAACGGGTCTTCAATTTTAAGGAAAGGATGCAAAGCGGAATCGTCACATACAAAGAACGGGTCTTCAATTTTACGGAAAGGATGCAAAGCGGAATCGTCACATACAAAGAACGGGTCTTCAATTTTAAGGAAAGGATGCAAAGCGGAATCGTCACATACAAAAAACGGGTCTTCAATTTTAAGGAAAGGATGCAAAGCGGAATCGTCACATACAAAAAACGGGTCTTCAATTTTACGGAAAGGATGCAAAGCGGAATCGTCACATACCAAAAAACGGGTCTTCAATTTTAAGGAAAGGATGCAAAGCGGAATCGTCACATACAAAGAACGGGTCTTCAATTTTAAGGAAAGGATGCGAAGCGGAATCGTCACATACAAAAAACGGGTCTTCAATTTTAAGGAAAGGATGCGAAGCGGAATCGTCACATACAAAAAACGGGTCTTCAATTTTAAGGAAAGGATGCAAAGCGGAATCGTCACATACCAAAAAACGGGTCTTCAATTTTACGGAAATGATGCAAAGCGGAATCGTCACATACAAAAAACGGGTCTTCAATTTACGGAAAGGATGCAAAGCGGAATCGTCACATACAAAGAACGGGTCTTCAATTTTAAGGAAATGATGCAAAGCGGAATCGTCACATACCAAAAACGGGTCTTCAATTTTAAGGAAAGGATGCAAAGCGGAATCGTCACATACCAAAAACGGGTCTTCAATTTTAAGGAAAGGATGCGAAGCGGAATCGTCACATACAAAAAACGGGTCTTCAATTTTACGGAAAGGATGCAAAGCGGAATCGTCACATACAAAAAACGGGTCTTCAATTTACGGAAAGGATGCAAAGCGGAATCGTCACATACAAAGAACGGGTCTTCAATTTTAAGGAAAGGATGCGAAGCGGAATCGTCACATACAAAGAACGGGTCTTCAATTTTAAGGAAAGGATGCAAAGCGGAATCGTCACATACCAAAAAACGGGTCTTCAATTTTAAGGAAAGGATGCGAAGCGGAATCGTCACATACAAAAAACGGGTCTTCAATTTTAAGGAAAGGATGCGAAGCGGAATCGTCACATACAAAAAACGGGTCTTCAATTTTAAGGAAAGGATGCGAAGCGGAATCGTCACATACAAAAAACGGGTCTTCAATTTTACGGAAAGGATGCAAAGCGGAATCGTCACATACCAAAAAACGGGTCTTCAATTTTACGGAAAGGATGCGAAGCGGAATCGTCACATACCAAAAAACGGGTCTTCAATTTTACGGAAAGGATGCAAAGCGGAATCGTCACATACAAAAAACGGGTCTTCAATTTTAAGGAAAGGATGCGAAGCGGAATCGTCACATACAAAAAACGGGTCTTCAATTTTAAGGAAAGGATGCTAAGCGGAATCGTCACATACCAAAAACGGGTCTTCAATTTTAAGGAAATGATGCTAAGCGGATCGTCACATACCAAAAACGGGTCTTCAATTTTAAGGAAAGGATGCGAAGCGGAATCGTCACATACAAAAAACGGGTCTTCAACTTTACGGAAAGGATGCAAAGCGGAATCGTCACATACAAAAAACGGGTCTTCAATTTTAAGGAAAGGATGCGAAGCGGAATCGTCACATACAAAAAACGGGTCTTCAATTTTACGGAAAGGATGCAAAGCGGAATCGTCACATACAAAGAACGGGTCTTCAATTTTAAGGAAAGGATGCAAAGCGGAATCGTCACATACAAAGAACGGGTCTTCAATTTTAAGGAAAGGATGCGAAGCGGAATCGTCACATACAAAAAACGGGTCTTCAATTTTAAGGAAAGGATGCGAAGCGGAATCGTCACATACAAAAAACGGGTCTTCAACTTTACGGAAAGGATGCAAAGCGGAATCGTCACATACAAAGAACGGGTCTTCAATTTTAAGGAAAGGATGCGAAGCGGAATCGTCACATACAAAGAACGGGTCTTCAATTTTAAGGAAAGGATGCGAAGCGGAATCGTCACATACAAAGAACGGGTCTTCAATTTTAAGGAAAGGATGCAAAGCGGAATCGTCACATACAAAAAACGGGTCTTCAATTTTAAGGAAAGGATGCGAAGCGGAATCGTCACATACAAAAAACGGGTCTTCAATTTTAAGGAAAGGATGCGAAGCGGAATCGTCACATACAAAAAACGGGTCTTCAATTTTAAGGAAAGGATGCGAAGCGGAATCGTCACATACAAAAAACGGGTCTTCAATTTTAAGGAAAGGATGCTAAGCGGAATCGTCACATACAAAAAACGGGTCTTCAATTTTAAGGAAAGGATGCTAAGCGGAATCGTCACATACAAAAAACGGGTCTTCAATTTTAAGGAAAGGATGCGAAGCGGAATCGTCACATACAAAAAACGAGTCTTCAATGTTAAGGAAAGGATGCAAAGCGGAATCGTCACATACAAAAAACGGGTCTTCAATATATATATATATATATATATATATATATATATATATATATATATATATATATATATATATATATATATATATATATATATATATATATATATATATATATATATATATATATATATATATATATATATATATATATATATATATATATATATATATATATATATATATATATATATATATATATATATATATATATATATATATATATATATATATATATATATATATATATATATATATATATATATATATATATATATATATATATATATATATATATATATATATATATATATATATATATATATATATATATATATATATATATATATATATATATATATATATATATATATATATATATATATATATATATATATATATATATATATATATATATATATATATATATATATATATATATATATATATATATATATATATATATATATATATATATATATATATATATATATATATATATATATATATATATATATATATATATATATATATATATATATATATATATATATATATATATATATATATATATATATATATATATATATATATATATATATATATATATATATATATATATATATATATATATATATATATATATATATATATATATATATATATATATATATATATATATATATATATATATATATATATATATATATATATATATATATATATATATATATATATATATATATATATATATATATATATATATATATATATATATATATATATATATATATATATATATATATATATATATATATATATATATATATATATATATATATATATATATATATATATATATATATATATATATATATATATATATATATATATATATATATATATATATATATATATATATATATATATATATATATATATATATATATATATATATATATATATATATATATATATATATATATATATATATATATATATATATATATATATATATATATATATATATATATATATATATATATATATATATATATATATATATATATATATATATATATATATATATATATATATATATATATATATATATATATATATATATATATATATATATATATATATATATATATATATATATATATATATATATATATATATATATATATATATATATATATATATATATATATATATATATATATATATATATATATATATATATATATATATATATATATATATATATATATATATATATATATATATATATATATATATATATATATATATATATATATATATATATATATATATATATATATATATATATATATATATATATATATATATATATATATATATATATATATATATATATATATATATATATATATATATATATATATATATATATATATATATATATATATATATATATATATATATATATATATATATATATATATATATATATATATATATATATATATATATATATATATATATATATATATATATATATATATATATATATATATATATATATATATATATATATATATATATATATATATATATATATATATATATATATATATATATATATATATATATATATATATATATATATATATATATATATATATATATATATATATATATATATATATATATATATATATATATATATATATATATATATATATATATATATATATATATATATATATATATATATATATATATATATATATATATATATATATATATATATATATATATATATATATATATATATATATATATATATATATATATATATATATATATATATATATATATATATATATATATATATATATATATATATATATATATATATATATATATATATATATATATATATATATATATATATATATATATATATATATATATATATATATATATATATATATATATATATATATATATATATATATATATATATATATATATATATATATATATATATATATATATATATATATATATATATATATATATATATATATATATATATATATATATATATATATATATATATATATATATATATATATATATATATATATATATATATATATATATATATATATATATATATATATATATATATATATATATATATATATATATATATATATATATATATATATATATATATATATATATATATATATATATATATATATATATATATATATATATATATATATATATATATATATATATATATATATATATATATATATATATATATATATATATATATATATATATATATATATATATATATATATATATATATATATATATCTATTATGCATCTGGACCAGTATCATCGATATCCAGGAAACTGAAATATAATATGTTGTAAAAACCAACAGATGTTTACCTCACCTTGGCTAGTCTCCATGAAATGTAGTTAGATTAAGGCATCTAATTGCTTTATAATTAGCTGCAAACAACCAGACCATGAAATACAGAGAGATGATAAACTTCATTATTCAATTTCATTATTCAAACATATGTATCTCCAATAAAACTTTACAATCAATTCAAATTCATTATTCAATTCCATTATTTCCAGAACCGACATAAACACTAACATATGAGTCTACAAACCAAATCTTGAATTCAATTCAAACAAGGGTTTAATTGTTCCAGCAAAAATAACTGAATTCAATTCAAATCCTGGACAATTTTTTAACAGCTCCAAAAATAATTGTTCCAGCAAAATAAACAATACACATACTTTAATTTAAAGAGCGATGAATATTACCGATTTAAAAGAGTGGTAGCGATTGGCGGCAGAAAACGGAGATGTGGTGGTCGTTGGCGGCGGCAAACAGAACTCTGGTGATGGTTGGCGGCGAATAACAGAGGAGGCGGCAAACGCAGTGGTGGTGGACCGGTGGTGGTGAGCGGATTGGAAAGGGTTTGGGAGAGCTGTGCCTTTTCGAATTCTTCAGCTAGTGACGGGAGAGGCGTGGCGGCTATTGTGGCGGTGGAGGAGGAGAAAATTTGTGATGGGGGAGATGTGATTAGGGTCAGAAGAATAATGTGGGGATGGTGAGAATATTAGGGTTTTGGAGAAACATATGTGAGAGTGAGTGAGGTAATAGATTAAAGATGAATGGACGTGAAGGAAGGATAGGATGGTTTTGGGGAAAGGGTTTAATTTTTGGAGAAGTGATTTGAATTTTTTGGGTTGCCGCTTAAGTAACTTTCACTGTACTCCCGTGTTAGACCACCTTTTTTTATGACACTAAAAATTGCCTGTCATCTAGCCTTCAGATTGTACAATTTATGACAGTTTTTTTATGACTTCTCACTTTGCGCGTCATCTATTAGCGTGGGTCATAAAAAGCGGGTCAAGGATAGCCCTGTTTCTAGTAGTGTATAGTGGGTCGGTGTGGTGTTTAATTAATTGAGCTAGCCTAGTAATAAGAAATAATTAACCTTGGTGTATACATATATAAATCACGATCAGAAGGCTTCAAATGCATAATGAATTTGTCTTTCAAGCTAGTAATTAATACTCTGTATAAGGATTACATAAGTCAACAAACTTTTCCATGCATATGTGATAGCTAGACCATAATAGTTTAGACTCATCTTAATAGCAGCTAGGCCATTTGGATTAACATCTGTCTTTTTCATCTATTGGCGGTATATATGTAAAAGTTGAATATAACGTTAGATAAAATCGAGTGTAGTAAGAGGTTAGTTAAAAATTATTTAGTTGATTCTGGGGACAGAATCCTTTTAAGAAGGAAAGAATTGTAACATCCTAAATTTTATTTGTTAATTATTAACTAGAGCAAAAGTTAACGAAAATGCCATGCTTTGATTATGGGCTAGAGTAATTAAGTGTTAATCATTTAGGTGTATACTTTTATAATGTTGTATTAAATAAACTAATTAGAAATAGGCATTTTGAGTACTAGAAATCATTTATTAAAATACAAGAGATGGAACTAGTGGTATAAGTATGACTAAGAAAATAGATGACACATGATTACCAAATTAATTATAGAAGGATGGTGTTGCTAACTGTCAAAAGAAACAAGAACACAAAATAAATAAAATATAAAGGGGGTGTTGGGCGTGAGTTTGTAGAAAAGAAAAGAAGCAGCCTAAAAGGACTTGGGATCATACGTAATATATCGAAGTTGGGCTCCCATCTAACGGCCCATAAGTAAATGAGTTAAGCTCTATTTGTTCTGTGACTGCCACTATATATTTGTGTACATATAGCGGCGTAGGGTTAATTATATAATACGAGAACCAATAACTAAAACGATAAGCTAGGAGCAGCGGCGAAGAATAACAGAAAGGCGAAGCAAGATTTAGATCATAAGATTTGTCATCGACATTATATTCCTGTTCGAATTCCATATCTTGAAGGTAACCCTCGTTCTAGTCTTTTCACTTATTATTGGAATCGCATATTCGCATGTTATGTAGGAGTTGATTGATTTAGGTTTCGAGTGTCGTTTAACAACACGGTATAGCCTGGTCGTTATTTAATACGTCAAGATGAGTATATATGCGAGTTTAGTAATCTATTCTCGAGTCGAATCATGGTGCTTAGCGATAAACAAGATATATTTTAGAGTTTATGTATTTTAGAGAAGAGTGATCATTGGTAGGATTCTATATGGGTTTCGTATTCTGTTTTTGTTTCTGGGAATAGAAGGTAACCATGTTAACTTGTTTCATGACGTTCAAACATAGAATGGATCGAAAACATGCTTTTGAATCTGTTACAAAACAAATCACAGCTAGTCTAATATGGTGATATAAAGATTACTTTCTTGTTGCTATGCACAAAGAAATCAAGTTTTGAAGGGTTACTAATGGGGTGTGGGATACGATAGGTAGGAAAAAATGAGGTAGATCACACGTTCTATATTGCTAACCAGCATGGGTTATTTCGAAAAGGTTTTAAGGTAATACTTGTATGATAATGTAAAGTGGTCATTGTATACTTTGGTTATTGTCTTTAATCCTAACAGCCATTGTGTCAAGGTTTCGTAACTCGTAGTTAAATGAGTCATTCTAGCATGATATTGTTGGGCCATAAACTGATATAAAAGTTTCGTGTGATGATGAGTTGATAAATACAGTAACGTAAATGACGCCTTCAAAGAAAGTCTAATTCCTGCAGAAACCCAATCTTCTTCAAATATATTACATATAATTCTTAAATAAATCGATTTATAGTTTAGTGTCATATATAAATTCATGGATAAAGCTGATGACTTAATTAATCAGGAAGGTTACATACTGTTAACAAAATGTATATATATCCCTACGTGGGGGACTAGTAGGAAAGGCATGAAACTAGTTTGCAAAATATGTACATAATTGATATATAAATAATTAGTTGTTAGTCAATATTTTAAGCATTGCAAATACCACGAGTTCTAGAATACCAAATAGTAAGTCGAGTTAGGACATAAATTGCGACACGAATTATTAATATATACAATTCCCGTTGAGCTGCTACAGTAACTTTTTTTTTTTTCCTGCACCAACTTCCTCCCTGTCTCTCACCTTCTTTTCTACTCCCCTCTTTTTTCTTCTTTCTCTTCTGCGATTCCCTTTTCTCCTATCAAAACCAAACGGGTCAGCTGCTCCTGAGGTTGAATAATCCGGAAGGGTCTTCAAATTAAGGAAAGATGAAAGCGGAATCGTCACATACAAAAAACGGGTCTTCAATTTTAAGGAAAGGATGCAAAGCGGAATCGTCACATACAAAAAACGGGTCTTCAATTTTAAGGAAATGATGCTAAGCGGATCGTCACATACAAAGAACGGGTCTTCAATTTTAAGGAAAGGATGCTAAGCGGAATCGTCACATACAAAAAACGGGTCTTCAATTTTAAGGAAAGGATGCAAAGCGGAATCGTCACATACAAAAAACGGGTCTTCAATTTTAAGGAAAGGATGCGAAGCGGAATCGTCACATACAAAAAACGGGTCTTCAATTTTAAGGAAAGGATGCAAAGCGGAATCGTCACATACAAAAACGGGTCTTCAATTTTAAGGAAAGGATGCAAAGCGGAATCGTCACATACAAAAAACGGGTCTTCAATTTTAAGGAAAGGATGCAAAGCGGAATCGTCACATACAAAGAACGGGTCTTCATTTTAAGGAAAGGATGCGAAGCGGAATCGTCACATACAAAGAACGGGTCTTCAATTTTAAGGAAAGGATGCTAAGCGGAATCGTCACATACAAAAAACGGGTCTTCAATTTTAAGGAAAGGATGCAAAGCGGAATCGTCACATACCAAGAACGGGTCTTCAATTTTAAGGAAAGGATGCGAAGCGGAATCGTCACATACAAAGAACGGGTCTTCAATTTTAAGGAAAGGATGCAAAGCGGAATCGTCACATACAAAAAACGGGTCTTCAATTTTAAGGAAAGGATGCAAAGCGGAATCGTCACATACAAAAAACAGGTCTTCAATTTTAAGGAAATGATGCTAAGCGGATCGTCACATACAAAAAACGGGTCTTCAATTTTAAGGAAAGGATGCGAAGCGGAATCGTCACATACAAAAAACGGGTCTTCAATTTTAAGGAAAGGATGCTAAGCGGAATCGTCACATACAAAAAACGGGTCTTCAATTTTAAGGAAAGGATGCAAAGCGGAATCGTCACATACAAAAAACGGGTCTTCAATTTTAAGGAAAGGATGCAAAGCGGAATCGTCACATACAAAGAACGGGTCTTCAATTTTAAGGAAAGGATGCAAAGCGGAATCGTCACATACCAAGAACGGGTCTTCAATTTTAAGGAAAGGATGCAAAGCGGAATCGTCACATACAAAAAACGGGTCTTCAATTTTAAGGAAAGGATGCTAAGCGGAATCGTCACATACAAAAAACGGGTCTTCAATTTTAAGGAAAGGATGCAAAGCGGAATCGTCACATACAAAAAACGGGTCTTCAATTTTAAGGAAAGGATGCAAAGCGGAATCGTCACATACCAAAGAACGGGTCTTCAATTTTAAGGAAAGGATGCAAAGCGGAATCGTCACATACCAAAGAACGGGTCTTCAATTTTAAGGAAAGGATGCAAAGCGGAATCGTCACATCCAAAGAACGGGTCTTCAATTTTAAGGAAAGGATGCAAAGCGGAATCGTCACATACCAAGAACGGGTCTTCAATTTTAAGGAAAGGATGCAAAGCGGAATCGTCACATACCAAGAACGGGTCTTCAATTTTAAGGAAAGGATGCAAAGCGGAATCGTCACATACAAAGAACGGGTCTTCATTTTAAGGAAAGGATGCAAAGCGGAATCGTCACATACAAAGAACGGGTCTTCAATTTTAAGGAAAGGATGCAAAGCGGAATCGTCACATACAAAGAACGGGTCTTCAATTTTAAGGAAAGGATGCAAAGCGGAATCGTCACATACAAAGAACGGGTCTTCAATTTTAAGGAAATGATGCAAAGCGGAATCGTCACATACAAAGAACGGGTCTTCAATTTTAAGGAAAGGATGCAAAGCGGAATCGTCACATACAAAGAACGGGTCTTCAATTTTAAGGAAAGGATGCTAAGCGGAATCGTCACATACAAAAAACGGGTCTTCAATTTTAAGGAAAGGATGCTAAGCGGAATCGTCACATACAAAAAACGGGTCTTCAATTTTAAGGAAAGGATGCTAAGCGGAATCGTCACATACAAAGAACGGGTCTTCAATTTTAAGGAAAGGATGCAAAGCGGAATCGTCACATACCAAAGAACGGGTCTTCAATTTTAAGGAAATGATGCTAAGCGGATCGTCACATACAAAAAACGGGTCTTCAATTTTAAGGAAAGGATGCGAAGCGGAATCGTCACATACAAAAAACGGGTCTTCAATTTTAAGGAAAGGATGCGAAGCGGAATCGTCACATACAAAAAACGGGTCTTCAATTTTAAGGAAAGGATGCAAAGCGGAATCGTCACATACCAAAGAACGGGTCTTCAATTTTAAGGAAAGGATGCAAAGCGGAATCGTCACATACCAAAGAACGGGTCTTCAATTTAAGGAAAGGATGCGAAGCGGAATCGTCACATACAAAAAACGGGTCTTCAATTTTAAGGAAAGGATGCGAAGCGGAATCGTCACATACAAAAAACGGGTCTTCAATTTTAAGGAAAGGATGCGAAGCGGAATCGTCACATACAAAGAACGGGTCTTCAATTTTAAGGAAAGGATGCCAAGCGGAATCGTCACATACAAAGAACGGGTCTTCATTTTAAGGAAAGGATGCAAAGCGGAATCGTCACATACAAAAAACGGGTCTTCAATTTTAAGGAAAGGATGCTAAGCGGATCGTCACATACCAAAAACAGGTCTTCAATTTTAAGGAAATGATGCTAAGCGGATCGTCACATACCAAAAACGGGTCTTCAATTTTAAGGAAAGGATGCGAAGCGGAATCGTCACATACAAAAAACGGGTCTTCAATTTTAAGGAAAGATGATATAGGTTTAGTACTAAGTCTGGCCCACTGGAATGTTTAGTTAAAAGTTGCATGATAGACAACTTAGCTTGTGCATTTCGTTCTTTATTTCAGTATGCATTTTCAAATAACCGGCAGAGGCTAATATTTTGGTCATGAGCCAAAAAAAGTAAGATAGTTCACTTTGTTGATAGGATTTCAAGTTTTACTGGTCAAAGGCATTAATGGTCAATATTCTCTTAATTTTTCGTTTTAATGAGTCATTAGTGTCTTATGATTATATAACACATTATATTAATAGTCTAAATCTTCCATCATGACTTTTATGTGTTGTCTGCACTCAAAAGTTAGTTATTTACGATATAATTGGTTATAGTTACCGAGTTCTGTCTAAAGATCGATATATCAGATATAATACTACAGCTTATATTGTTTTAGTGTAAAGATCATGAATATTGCAGCGTTGACAATGTTTATACATTTTGCTGACCCGATAGCTTTTTTTCGTTGATGAACTGCGATCAAAAGCTTACAATTAGTCTTTATGTAAAAGCATGCCCATTGTGTATAAGTGTGTATTATGAAGTGGAATTTTATTTAGTACGTATGGAGTAATTTTTAGAGTTTGGAACCTTTGGTTAAGCTTAATGTCTCTAATAACTCTGCTGATGATCCATTGTTGTCTCATCTGAGTCACAACTATACTTATTTAATCACCAATTGCATAAATTTCTATATATATATATATATATATATATATATATATATATATATATATATATATATATATATATATATATATATATATATATATATATATATATATATATATATATATATATATATATATATATATATATATATATATATATATATATATATATATATATATATATATATATATATATATATATATATATATATATATATATATATATATATATATATATATATATATATATATATATATATATATATATATATATATATATATATATATATATATATATATATATATATATATATATATATATATATATATATATATATATATATATATATATATATATATATATATATATATATATATATATATATATATATATATATATATATATATATATATATATATATATATATATATATATATATATATATATATATATATATATATATATATATATATATATATATATATATATATATATATATATATATATATATATATATATATATATATATATATATATATATATATATATATATATATATATATATATATATATATATATATATATATATATATATATATATATATATATATATATATATATATATATATATATATATATATATATATATATATATATATATATATATATATATATATATATATATATATATATATATATATATATATATATATATATATATATATATATATATATATATATATATATATATATATATATATATATATATATATATATATATATATATATATATATATATATATATATATATATATATATATATATATATATATATATATATATATATATATATATATATATATATATATATATATATATATATATATATATATATATATATATATATATATATATATATATATATATATATATATATATATATATATATATATATATATATATATATATATATATATATATATATATATATATATATATATATATATATATATATATATATATATATATATATATATATATATATATATATATATATATATATATATATATATATATATATATATATATATATATATATATATATATATATATATATATATATATATATATATATATATATATATATATATATATATATATATATATATATATATATATATATATATATATATATATATATATATATATATATATATATATATATATATATATATATAAACCTGAAGTAAAAATAAAATATGAAATTTAACTGAGAAGGCCTCATTTTTTGGAATTTGCTACATGCCTTGAAACGTGATAAAACACCCCTATGTTAATTGGTTGCTTGATATTTTACCTTGATAATAGCTTTTTGTTGATGGAACATAAATAGGGAGTTGGTTGATTTAGATTAGAGTTGTAGTTAAGAATGCGGGTGTTCTTTTGGTCAGGCATTGAGTTAATGGATTTTTTCAGTTTGGGTCGTTGAACCATTTCATTAATTCGTTGTTGGGGGATATCAGGGTGTTGGAGAATTAGAGTATGTAGCATCATCAGTGAAGGGTATTTCACCGGACGATTTGGTCATGGCATCTCCATCATCACCTGGTAAACTTTTGCAGTCACGAGCTTAAATATATATGTTTCGTAGCTATATCGCTTATGTTTGCTTTTTAGTTCCGCATCTTAAAAAAATAAATTCGAAATTTGGACATCTAAGTTTTCATATTAGATAGTTACATCCATGTGTAGCTAGTGCTCTATTTTTGTTAAATGTGATCATTTATTTGGTAGTATTCATGTTTTTTCTTCAAATCCAATTCTGCAATTGTATTATATAGTTGCTTCCGTTTGTACTTAATTGTTGCTAACGCTGCCTGTAGACAACGTGGCTGCATACGTTGGGAGATCATATGGAAGACAAAATGTCCTGGTCCTGCTGCTGTTTCCACTCATGGATTCCAAGGATAAAAAGAAGGTCAGAGAAAGTTGCCCAACCATACAAAGTAACGAGTCTTCAATTTTAAGGAAAGGATGCAAAGCGGAATCGTCACATACCAAAAACGGGTCTTCAATTTTAAGGAAAGGATGCGAAGCTGAATCGTCACATACAAAGAACGGGTCTTCAATTTTAAGGAAATGATGCAAAGCGGAATCGTCACATACAAAGAACGGGTCTTCAATTTTAAGGAAAGGATGCGAAGCGGAATCGTCACATACCAAAAACGGGTCTTCAATTTTAAGGAAAGGATGCGAAGCTGAATCGTCACATACAAAAAACGGGTCTTCAATTTTAAGGAAAGGATGCAAAGCGGAATCGTCACATACCAAGAACGGGTCTTCAATTTTAAGGAAATGATGCAAAGCGGAATCGTCACATACAAAGAACGGGTCTTCAATTTTAAGGAAAGGATGCTAAGCGGAATCGTCACATACAAAAAACGGGTCTTCAATTTTAAGGAATGATGCTAAGCGGATCGTCACATACAAAAAACGGGTCTTCAATTTTAAGGAAAGGATGCGAAGCGGAATCGTCACATCCAAAAACGGGACTTCAATTTTAAGGAAATGATGCTAAGCGGATCGTCACATACCAAACGTCACATACAAAAAACGGGACTTCAATTTTAAAGAAAGGATGCTAAGCGGAATCGTCACATACAAAGAACGGGTGTTCAATTTTAAGGAAAGGATGCGAAGCGGAATCGTCACATACAAAGAACGGGTCTTCAATTTTACGGAAAGGATGCAAAGCGGAATCGTCACATACCAAAGAACGGGTCTTCAATTTTAAGGAAAGGATGCAAAGCGGAATCGTCACATACAAGAACGGGTCTTCAATTTTAAGGAAAGGATGCAAAGCGGAATCGTCACATACCAAACGTCACATACAAGAACGGGTGTTCAATTTTAAGGAAAGGATGCGAAGCGGAATCGTCACATACAAAGAACGGGTGTTCAATTTTAAGGAAAGGATGCGAAGCGGAATCGTCACATACAAAGAACGGGTCTTCAATTTTAAGGAAAGGATGCGAAGCGGAATCGTCACATACAAAGAACGGGTCTTCAATTTTAAGGAAAGGATGCGAAGCTGAATCGTCACATACAAAAAACGGGTCTTCAATTTTAAGGAAAGGATGCAAAGCGGAATCGTCACATACAAAAAACGGGTCTTCAATTTTAAGGAAAGGATGCAAAGCGGAATCGTCACATCCAAAGAACGGGTCTTCAATTTTAAGGAAAGGATGCAAAGCGGAATCGTCACATACAAAGAACGGGTCTTCAATTTTAAGGAAAGGATGCGAAGCGGAATCGTCACATACAAAAACGGGTCTTCAATTTTAAGGAAAGGATGCGAAGCTGAAACGTCACATACAAAAAACGGGTCTTCAATTTTAAGGAAAGGATGCGAAGCGGAATCGTCACATACAAAAAACGGGACTTCAATTTTAAGGAAATGATGCTAAGCGGATCGTCACATACCAAACGTCACATACAAAAAACGGGACTTCAATTTTAAGGAAAGGATGCGAAGCGGAATCGTCACATACAAAGAACGGGTGTTCAATTTTAAGGAAAGGATGCGAAGCGGAATCGTCACATACAAAGAACGGGTCTTCAATTTTAAGGAAAGGATGCTAAGCGGAATCGTCACATACAAAAAACGGGTCTTCAATTTTAAGGAAAGGATGCAAAGCGGAATCGTCACATACAAAAAACGGGTCTTCAATTTTAAGGAAAGGATGCAAAGCGGAATCGTCACATACAAAAAACGGGTCTTCAATTTTAAGGAAAGGATGCAAAGCGGAATCGTCACATACAAAAAACGGGTCTTCAATTTTAAGGAAAGGATGCAAAGCGGAATCGTCACATACCAAAAACGGGTCTTCAATTTTAAGGAAAGGATGCAAAGCGGAATCGTCACATACCAAAGAACGGGTCTTCAATTTTAAGGAAAGGATGCAAAGCGGAATCGTCACATACAAAAAACGGGTCTTCAATTTTAAGGAAAGGATGCAAAGCGGAATCGTCACATACCAAGAACGGGTCTTCAATTTTACGGAAAGGATGCAAAGCGGAATCGTCACATACAAAGAACGGGTCTTCAATTTTAAGGAAAGGATGCGAAGCGGAATCGTCACATACAAAGAACGGGTCTTCAATTTTAAGGAAAGGATGCAAAGCGGAATCGTCACATACAAAAAACGGGTCTTCAATTTTAAGGAAAGGATGCAAAGCGGAATCGTCACATACAAAAAACGGGTCTTCATGTTTAAGGAAAGGATGCAAAGCGGAATCGTCACATACAAAAAACGGGACTTCAATTTTAAGGAAAGGATGCTAAGCGGAATCGTCACATACAAAAAACGGGTCTTCAATTTTAAGGAAAGGATGCAAAGCGGAATCGTCACATACAAAAAACGGGTCTTCAATTTTAAGGAAAGGATGCGAAGCGGAATCGTCACATACAAAAAGCGGGTCTTCAATTTTACTGAAAGGATGCGAAGCGGAATCGTCACATACAAAGAACGGGTCTTCAATTTTAAGGAAAGGATGCGAAGCGGAATCGTCACATACCAAAAACGGGTCTTCAATTTTAAGGAAAGGATGCGAAGCGGAATCGTCACATACAAAAAACGGGTCTTCAATTTTAAGGAAAGGATGCAAAGCGGAATCGTCACATACAAAGAACGGGTCTTCAATTTTAAGGAAAGGATGCGAAGCGGAATCGTCACATACAAAAAACGGGTCTTCAATTTTAAGGAAAGGATGCGAAGCTGAATCGTCACATACAAAAAACGGGTCTTCAATTTTAAGGAAAGGATGCGAAGCGGAATCGTTCACATACAAAAAACGGGTCTTCAATTTTAAGGAAAGGATGCGAAGCGGAATCGTCACATACAAAAAACGGGTCTTCAATTTTAAGGAAAGGATGCGAAGCGGAATCGTCACATACCAAAGAACGGGTCTTCAATTTTAAGGAAAGGATGCGAAGCGGAATCGTCACATACCAAAGAACGGGTCTTCAATTTTAAGGAAAGGATGCGAAGCGGAATCGTCACATACAAAAAACGGGTCTTCAATTTTAAGGAAAGGATGCGAAGCGGAATCGTCACATACAAAGAACGGGTCTTCAATTTTACGGAAAGGATGCGAAGCGGAATCGTCACATACAAAAAACGGGTCTTCAATTTTAAGGAAAGGATGCGAAGCGGAATCGTCACATACCAAAGAACGGGTCTTCAATTTTAAGGAAAGGATGCAAAGCGGAATCGTCACATACCAAAGAACGGGTCTTCAATTTTAAGGAAAGGATGCAAAGCGGAATCGTCACATACAAAGAACGGGTCTTCAATTTAAGGAAAGGATGCGAAGCGGAATCGACACATACAAAGAACGGGTCTTCAATTTTAAGGAAAGGATGCGAAGCGGAATCGTCACATACAAAAAACGGGTCTTCAATTTTAAGGAAAGGATGCAAAGCGGAATCGTCACATACAAAAAACGGGTCTTCAATTTTAAGGAAAGGATGCAAAGCGGAATCGTCACATACAAAGAACGGGTCTTCAATTTTACGGAAAGGATGCAAAGCGGAATCGTCACATACAAAAAACGGGTCTTCAATTTTAAGGAAAGGATGCAAAGCG
>JAXHQA010000484.1:0-14642 GCA_034093135.1 Erigeron breviscapus
ATTTTTTGGGTTTTTGTTTAAAATTGAACGAGACCATTCAACTTTTTATGTCCCCAATTATATGCAAATTATCAGTGGGTTTTTGAACCTAAGGAGGTCTTTTTTTTTCACATAAGACCTTGCTAAGAATGATTTTTTTGGTGTTGAAAATTTTTTTGTAAAATAATTAAGTGGATTTGTTTTGTTAGTTAGGGAAGGTTTTTTCCAACCGAAAGGAAGAAAAAGTTGGTTTTTTGTTTTTTTTTCCCTTAGCAAGAAATAGAAATGAACCAAAACTTCCCCCAAAAGGGACTAGTTGGGTTGAACCCTTTGGTTAAAATTCGTTTAAATTAGTTTTTTTTTTTTTTTAATTGCCTGACGGTAAATTATTCCAATTTTTAATCCCCATTTTCTTTGAGGAAGATGCATAAGCAACTTTCTTGTGGCATCACCCCAAGATTTTTTTCGTAAGCATCCCCTTAAATTCTTTTGGTTAGAAGTTTTGGAAATTAATTTTTCCCAAACAAAGCCCTTGTTTTTTTGCTCCTTTGACAGAAGGCTTAGTCAATAGGCCCTTAGCGTACAGGGTATAGAATACTAACTAAGATTCATGGTGGACATGAAACGGTAGGTGCTTCAAAGACTGACTGTAAGAATTGGAAAAGGAAGTACAATTCGTATATTGGTGAAGCAGATTCTCAGATGATGGTTAACATGTTAAAGCAAAAAAAAATTTTTAGAAGATTTTAGCTTTGAATATTTCACTGTGAATGATTGGGGAGTTTTGAGGCCAAGGTCCCCCCCCCTTTTTTTTTTTTTTTGGGCCCAAAGATTGAAGTTTTTTTTTTCCTTAAGTTTTGAAAAATTAATTATGCCCATTTGGGAATGTTTGAATCGGGTTTTTTTTTTTTTGATGCAACTTTTAACCGTACTAAAAACAAGTAAGTACAAACTCACCGTTTTATACATTTTTTGTGAAATAAAATCCCCCTGTTTTGGAAAATGTTTTTTTTGGAAATTGAAATTTTTTTAACATAAGCATTTTTTTCCAGTTTTGAATATCATTTTTTGGAATGCTAAATGGTTTTTTTTTTTTTGGAAATTTTATAGTAGAAATTTTTTTTCAAGTTTTTGAAAAAAATAATCGGTTTTAATTGAATACTTTCCCTTTTTTTTTTTATTTTTTTTTTAGCATACTTTTTTTTTTTTGTTTTTTTTTTGAGGTACTATATGGTAAAAATTCCATCCCATTTGCACAAAGGGGCAACACAAGCACGGAAATTGAAAAATAAATCACAAAAAAAGTGGTGGTTTTTACATTTTTGGAGCCTTGGAATGCTTTTTGCCTTAAAAGATGATAATTTTTTTCCCCCTTCCCCTATAAAAATGGCTTCCTTTTTTTGAAAATGAATTCAAAGAATTGCCATTTGTTTCCTCCTCGTGAACCCAAGGTTTTGTTGTAAATTTACCAGATCAGAAACCCCATCCAATGAAAGTGGCTTTTCCTGATTGTTTTTTTTTTTTAAGAACCATTTATCATAAGAATTTTAATTCATCGTTGGCCCTAATTACCTGGAGAAGGGTGGGTCCCCCTGTAAAGGTAAAAAAACCCTAAATGTTTTTTGTTTTTTTTTTTTCCTTCCCTTAAATAAAATTTCATATATATTTCCATTGTTCACTTTTTTATAATTAATTTTATTTTTGGAAATAGCCTAAATTTTTTTTTAATCTTGTTTTTGTAATGTTATATGCCCTTTTTTACTAATTATGGAACAAATTGGGGGTAAATTAATTCATTTTTTTGAATGATTTTTGTTTATTGCAATAGTTTTCCCCCCTCACTTAATTCCTTACGTTCCCCTGGATTAAAAGAGGTGACCTTTCGAAAATTGTGTGGACTAATAAGATTAATAAAGAAGAGTTTGACAAACGATGGCTTTATGTTCTTAAAAAGTATGATGTTGATGAAAATAAGTGGTTGAATGATATGTATAAGCTTAGGTATAATTGGATTCCAGCATATTTTCAAGACTGGGAAATGTCAGGACTTATGAGGACATCATCTAGGTCGGAAAGTGAAAATCACATGTTTCAGCAACTGATGAAGTCGTCGTCCACTTTGATTGAGTTTTATACTCATTTTGATTTTTATACTCATTTTGATACCGCGCTAAAATGCCAAATCAAAGAATGGTTTTCAATCACCCCTGACAATGAAAAAATCAAAAAATTTCGATTGTAAAAACTTCCCTTCTTGATATGGTAACTTGAATTTTGCAATTGGAAGACATGCCTCATAAGTTGGTTTACGCATGAATTTTTTGTGTTTTTTTTTTTTTGATATCCACGAAGAAATTTTTGGTTTGGGGCCCCTTTTCCAAACAGGCTTTTGTTTTTTTTTTTGTTCAATGTTTTTTCTGGATTTGACTGATTGGTTCGAAAGACTTTTTTTTTTTTTCCGATTAACCTGATTTACAAGTGTGGTCCCCCCAAATCATTGTAAAATTCTGAAATGACCTCTATTGACAGAGAAATGCAAAATCCTAAAACTTATTTTGTTGATGACTTGTTTTTCCATCGGCCATAGCCCCCCAGGCAAAAAAAAATGGGTTTTTTTTATAATCTTTCTTTCATTGTAATATAAGTTTTTTTTACTTAAATGCTTTAAGAAATATCCCGATTGATTTAAATTGGTTAAAACAAATTGAAAAAAATATTTTTTTTTTTTGGGTTCCCCATTGCCCCCCAGGTTTTTACTTTCATTTCTGAAAATCAATAAAGTAACGTTGTTTCCGTGGGCAAAAAAATTTGGAAAAATATGGTGGGCTTTTGTTTTTGTCAAACATTTTTTACTATGTTTTATGAAGATTTTAATGTGGATGGAAAGAAATACAATGAGTTATTAACGAAAGAGAAATTGGACAAGTTGTGGTTTGTACCCTCGACCAAGAATTAGCAAACTGAATTTGTTGCAGAATCAAAAGAGTGAATTGAAGCCTATTTTACTGGATATTTTCCGGAATGTAGATGCTTGTGTAAATAGGTATTTGGCTGACCCAACAAAACTTGCCCTATTTAGAGACACTTTGGAAGAGTTAAAGAAGAAAGCTAATGATGATATGGGCTCTAAGCCTCCAATGGGTTCAAAAGAATTTTTGGCTGCAATGGTTGGACTGCCTCAACCTTCTTCAAATGAAGTAACTAATCCACAAAATATACGAAATAAAGGCTGTGGAACAAAAAAAAGGCTCAAGAGTGACCGAGAAGAGGCTATTAATTTGAAAAGAAAAAAAATTGGCAGAAAATTGGGTTTTTGCCAAAATACCTGCCAAAAATCTCTAAACAGCCAACATGGATTATTTCGAACTTGTCCCCGATCCAGAATTGGAGGCTGCGAAGTTTTTTTTTTTTTTTTGGAAAAAAGGGGGAAACTACGAAAAACAAAAAATGGAAAATTGTTCAATTTTTTTTTTAAACTGGCAAATATAGAATTACTTTTTCATTCCCTATTTTGGTTTTGGGTTTTTTTCAAATATTTTGAAAAATTCCCCCCCCCCCCAAAAAATAAACTTGCCAAAATTTTCCAATTTTTTTGGGTCCTGTAATCCCATTTTAGATTTTTTTTTTGGAATTTTTTTTTTACAACTTTTTTTGTTTCTTTTTTAATTTTTGATTTGTTTCTCAACAATTTTTTGTGGCGTTTTGTTTAGCATTCTGTGTTCAGTATTTAAGCAATGATATGAATATTAAAATTACAGACACAACTCATAAAAGTCAAGAACATAAAGTACAAAAGAAATTGTAACTTTTATTTCATTCAAGCACATCCCTTTCCCTTTTTTCTTTTCATCCTTTTTCTTTCTTCGATAATTCCTTTTAAAAGCCCCTGTCCCCCCCCCCGCTTTTTCCCAAATTTTCCCCCCCTTTAGTCCGTTCCCCTCCGGGCAAATGGCCCTTTTTCATAAATAATTCATTTCCAAACTTCTTTACAACCTTGCATCCTTTAATTTTGTTCCATAGTCTGGATTTAACAAATTGGGTGGGTTTTTGAGATATTGTTTTATTCCCTTCAAAACAGTTTTGTTAATTGTTTTTTTTTTTGTTGAAACTTCCCCCCCCTCCCTTTCTTTTTCTTAATCCCCACCCTTTTCCAAGACCTGTTTTTTTTTTTTCTTTCCGTTTTCACCCAAATAAAACCTTCCCATAATATGTTCCCTTTCAAAAAATAAGGAAAAATTTCCCCCATCAATCATTCCACTTAATTTGGGAAATTTTTTGCCCAATATCAATTCCCCCTTAACCTTTTTTTTTTCCTACATTAGAAAATGGCACCCAAAAACCAAAATTTTTCAGTAAGAAATGTTTTTCCCCCCTTGTTCCGAGTATAGTCATCTACAAAGTCAATAATATGAATACACTATTTGAATATTGAATATTTTTAAATACTGAACATACTCAATTACTTTATTGAGCTGTACAAACAAGATTAACATCGGATTAAGAACCTGTACAGACACAACTCAATAATATGAATACACTATTTGAATATTGGACATTTTTGAATATTGAACATTTTTGAATACTGAACATAATAATATGAATACACTATTTGAATATTGGACATTTTTGAAACAATAATCTGGACAAATACTAAGATATATTGTTATTCAAATTTAAGTCAAACATTCATGTTATCATGTGCAAACAAGATTAATATCAGATTAAGATCCATCAATTAAAATTACAGACACAACTCATAAAAGTCAAGAACATAAAGTAGAAAAGAAATTGTAACTTTTATTTCATTCAAGCACATCCTTCCTTTCTTCAATCCTTTTCTCGATATCTTTTAAGCTGTTTCGCTTTTTTCCCCAATTTCTAGTCCCCCCCCCCACCCCCTTTCTCGTGCCATGCTTTTTCCCCAAAATAAATCTTCAACTTCTTTTACAAACCTTTTGCATCTTAATTTTTGTTTTTAACATTCGATTTAACAAAGAAATTTGGGGTGGGTTTTTTGATATTATGGTTTTTTTATCCCCCTCAAACGTTTTAATTTTGGTTTTTTGTATTGAACTTGTCCCTCCTTTCTTAATTTTCTTTAAAATTTCCACAACTTTTCAGAACCTGTTTTTTTTTTCTTTTTTTTCCGTTACCCCCAAATACACATTCCATATTCCCCTTCAATTAGAAAATTTCCTCCACAATCAAGTCCCCCCCATTTTTATTGGATTTTGGGGCCATATCATTTTTTTCCTAACCCTTTTTTCCTAAAACATTAGGAAAGTTCAAAAAAAAAACCCCAATTTTTTTTTTCCAGGTTAAGAAATTGTTCCCCCTTGTAACTCGAGATTAAGTCCCCCCCCCCCAAAACCCAAACAATTCCCCTTTTCCCCTGAACATGTAAAAAGTATTGATAATATTAACTTTGGTAATGTTTTTTTTTTGTAAACATAAATGACTAAATTATTATATTTAATTTTAATCTTAATAATCCTAAAAAAACCAACCAAAAAAAAATAGTTTTTTTCCCTTCCCTGGTTATCTGTCCCACAATCCAAAAATCGTCCCCCCCCCTTTCCTGCTTCCAATTTTATCAAATGAAACAACCTTTTGGGGTTTTTGTTTTTGAGATTGAAAAACAAGAAAGATAATACAAGTCCCTACTCCTCACAAATAAAGGAAACGAACACTGAAAAAATTGAAAAAATTTTTTAAAAACCAAACAATTTTTAGTTTTTTTTTTTTTTAGTAATCTATGAATAATTTAAAAACCTGAACTTAAAAAACTATTTTTTTTTTTTTTTTAGGTTTAAACTAAGTGAAAGTGAAACAAAACCCTGAACTTAGACAATGACTCCACTACTTTGACTACAATGACTATGAGTTGTCAAGAGTTGAAAAACTGTCTATGAGACAATGACTCCACCACTTTGAATACAATCAAGCACCCTACTAACACCAGACCATGATGCAAATCTTTAGCGTCATTGGGTCCACGTTTTTACCAAACACCTGGTTCAAACCGGTTCAGGCTTAGTGAAACCCGGTTTCTAGTCCCGTCGGTCAAAATCCAAACTTAGAAATTTCTAAAAATTTCTAACAGTGTGCACAACTAGTAAGAATTTTCTACACAGTGAATACAGGTATGCTTAATAATAAAGAAAATTACACTTAATCATAACTCCCTTTTTGTTACCAGAAAATGAACTACACCATGCCCAAACCCAAAACGTGTTTTGTTTTTTAAAGGCCGATTACAACCACCTCACAATTTTTTAACAACAAAAAAAAATCCTACCTAAATTTCCAATCAGGTCAAGTTCTAGTTGGGTAATATCAACCCCATCTACCTGAAAAACTATCTATGAGATAATGACTCCACCACTTTGACTACAATCAATCTTTTAGTGTCATTGGTGTATTTAACAAATGCATAGGTAAAACAACTGGTTGGGCCCCTAGCAACAAACCGTTTTTATTAAACCTAGAAACAAAAAAAACCCCAAAAATGCCTTGAAAAATTGAAACCCTTCCTCCCAAAAACATACACCACTTTTTTTTTTTTCTAACACCTTAGTACTAAAGTTTACAATGCCTTATTTAATTACCTAAACTTACATTCCTTGTATATATACGAATTTTAAAGATATTCATTCTAGCATATTAAAAAAAATTAAGTTATAAAAACTTACCAGACAAGGATCTCTTAACTTTTGCTTCATCGTTGATATATGTAAATCCATGTTTTCCTTGAATCTTTCCAAAACTATGTTATATTGATCCTGAGTGTCAATGTTTGTTTTCCCCTGCAAAATTAAAAGATTACATCAAAGATTTTATTATGAATACACTTTTTAAATTCATAAATTTTTTTGAATGTTTTTTTTTTTTTTTGCCTTTGAAATTTAACCAATAAAGAATTGGGGTAGGTTAAGAAATATCCCCCTATTGGATTGGAGTTCCCGAGCTTTATTTTTTTTAAAACTTGCCCCCTTTTTTCCCCCCATATAATTCAAATAACATGCCCATGTGTCAATCACTCCATAATGGACCATTGCTCCCGGAATCAAACTTTCGAAGACAAATCTATCAACATTAAGATCATTCCTCGAAAAAATAATATCACTTCAATGAAAAGACAAAAATCAATTTATCACCCAATAGGTGGGAATTATATAAATTCAATTTTAAATAAGTTAAACTCCAAAATTCAATTCAAAATCATAAATTACCCATAATTCAAATTAACAAATCCCATTAAATACCCTATAACACAAATACATAAGTATCCAAAATACCTATTTCCAATTATTCAAAACCTATATTTCAAAACTATATAATATTCAAAAAAACCATATTCCCCAAAAACCAATTTGAATACCTATTTTAAATTCCCGTAAGAGATAATTTTTTTGGGGAAAGGTCTTTACCAAATAAGGAAATACAAATGGTGTAAGATTTTTGTATTGTTTCCCTTACAAGGGTTCCCCCTTACCAAGTTCCAATCCCTCTACAGTTAGTTTTTCCCCATAATTGTCCCCTTGGTATTTGGTTCATTTTTTCCGTTCTGTGTATATGGTTGATGCTTCCCCCAATTTTTTTAACATTCCAAGTCCAGCTTTTGAAAATGGAAATATGAATATGTTCCCCTTGCTACCTGCGTTTTTATAAGTTTATACCAGATTTTGCCCTATCCCCTTAAGGGCCCCCCCCCCGTGGGGAATCCCTGTTTCCAAACATGGGTTTAGGAATTGAATTTCACAGATTCCCCAATTTCCCCCCCCTAATTAATTCCACCCCCAACCAAAACAGTCCCCCCCCGAAAAGGTTTTCCAAACATTTTTTTTAAAGAAAAGTAAACAAGCAAAGAACCCAAGAAAGAGCCCACAAGTACACGAAAACAATTAATTCTAAGGTTCCAAACAATTGACATCAAAATCAATAGACCGGAACCCTGTAAAATCTTAAGCTCCTGAAATAATATATATTTTGTGAAGAAGCCAAATATGGAAGGTTTTTTTTTTATAGAATTTTTCCACCCATTTTTGGGGTTGAAAAATCCAATTGGAAAATTGGATTTTTTTTTGGGGGAATCTGGACCGAAAAGATTTTTTAATCAGTTACAGATAATATTATAAATGCACATAACAGTTGGGCACCTAAATTCAATATTATGATACACAAATACATATATTCAAAACCTATATTCATATATTCAAAACCTATATTCAAAACCTATATAAATATTCAAAACCTATATTCAAAACCATTAAATACCTATATTCAAATCTAAGAGATAGCAATATTCAAATCCCTAAAATACCTATATTCAGATCTCACAGATATAAATATTCAAATATGAAAACACATTCAAATATAATCACAAGACAGATGTTAAAATGCTTACTATAGTCGTGTATATCCATGAAAATACGCATCTGACAGCCTAAGTTCTTCTTTTGTTGACTCTGTTTTGATATCCCACCAACTCCCTTTTTTGTTTTTTTATCCACGGTGATTTCTTCCTTTTTTCCCCCCCCACCCTTTTTTTCTTTCCCCCTTTGTTTCACTTTTTTTTTCTTTCGCAAAAGATGGGGGCTTTTTTTTATTTTTCCCCTCCCCGTTTTAAAACCTTTTTCCAACACATCATCTTTAATTGACCAATCCGAAATCTTCCCGTGGAAAGTTTTGCCAAAACTCTTGCACACTTCTTTTTCCCCCCAAAAAAAATTTTTTTTCTGTGACAAATTTGAATGAAAAAATCCTTTTGGAAGTTTTTTTTCAACTTCTTTGTTTTTAACCCAAATCCTGGGAATTTTTTTTTTTAAGTTTTCCCATTTTTGGTCCGATTCCCCAGGGGCCTTTTCTTTTCCCATTCCCTTGGGCAATCCTTTCCCATTGCAACAAATTCCCCCTACCAAAAAGGAATCGTTCCTTTTTTTCCCCCTTTTTTTTCCCTTTGTTCTTTTGTCATTTTGCCCCTTCAACATTTCCCGATGTGCCCCCCCCCATATGTTTTTTGAAAAAAAAGCACCTGTTCCCACTTGAATAGTTTTTTTCCCCAAACCAAAAAACTTTTTTTAACAAAAAAAAAAACCTGTTCCTATCTCTCCAATTCAACCACATAGCAATGGTTAATTCCCCTTCCAAATATTTTTTCTTGTGAATTTCCCGTTGGAGAAAAATACTAAGTTTTTTAAATTTTTCTTGAAAGATTGATGTCCCCTCAAATAAGTTTGTCGGCAATCCTTCAATACCAATCTGCTGAAAAACCAAAAACTTTAATTCCCCTTTCTTTATTTCTAGCAATTGCCCCAAAGCATGTTTTTTGTGGTTATTTAAAAATAATTTTTGATTCCCCCCTTCCATCCTTTAACTTTTCTCCTGAAGAATTAGATTCTCCAACCCTCTTTCCAACTGTTTGTTGAAGAGCCCAATTGGGGAAAATTTTTTCCCAACATTTGAAAGAATCCCCTGTTTAGTGGAAAATTTCACATAAAAATTTCCAACCCCCCAGTTTTGTAGCATTTTTCCCCCCCGAGGCCTTTGCCCCTTCAGTTTTTAGAATTTCCCTCAATTTCCAAACTTTTTTGATTAAATTGTGATTGGTTTTTTTCAACCTACCCATCCCCTGTTTTCAATTTTCCCAACAAAAAACAACAGCCCCTCCATTTCCAAACTTTTCCCCCCCCACCCATTTGTTTTCCTCAACCCCTCATTCCCAAACCTTTTTTTTCCCCCATTTCCTTTGTTATTTTTTTCAACACCACCCATTTCCCTTTACAATTTAACAAAACCCCTCCAAGCCACAATTTTCAAAAATCCCTTTTGGTTTTTTTTTTTTGGATTCATTAACTTTTTTTCCCACCCTTGTGTTTTGAATTCCAAAAACGAAGGTCCCCCCCCCTTTTGTTCAAGATTCACGAAAACCCATGATCCACCCATTTATCCCCCCCCTGACATTTCCTTTCCCCTTCCCCCCCCTGCATTATATCAATCTTTCATCCTCCCCCGCCCCTGCCCAAATGCCAAAATGTTTCCCCCCTAAATTTCCTTTGTGTTTTTTTTTTTTGGAACCATCAAAGATACCCGAAAGCCCATTTTTTTTTTTTTTTCTTTTCTTCAGTTTATTAACCCCTTTTTTATTACATTGAATCACCAAGGAAAAGTCCATTCCCATCCCCCATTCTCATCAAGTCAAATAATTCCTCATTCCATTCACAAGTATCACGATATGCATCGCCAATTCCCATACAAAAAACCTATATTGTAAAAATATTAAAATGTTACTGCTAGTAACATATATTTTTTGAAATTGGCAAATGTGAATATTAAATCTTACCATCCTCTTCAACTTCTAAGGGGTCCCTTTGGCCTTTTTTGCAGTAGTCCCCCCCCCTGTTCCCCCTTTAACATTTCATTTTTTGCCCCATAAATGTTTTTTTCCTTGTTTTTTCTTTTCTTTTCAATTTTTCCCCCTGCTTGGGATCCCTCCCTATATTCAAAAATTTCCCCTTTTGCCCCCATGATCCCTCCCCATTTGGGTATTTAAATTTTGTTAGATCCAGGAATGTCTTCTTTTTCACCTATATCATTTAATATACAAAATGATTATTCAAACTCATAATCATATAAACCTTACAGAAAACTAAAATTTTAGGACTGTTGGCTAAGTCCCCCCTTTCCCCTACCCCTTTTTTTTTTTTCCTTCTCATTCCCCTTTTCCTACCTTTTTCTCATTCTTTCCCTTAATCACTAACTAGAACAAAATACTCTAAGCTTATTCCTAAATTCATACTCAAAAAGTTTTTACCAACTTTTTATGTTGCCACTTTATAGTTGTCATTACACAAATAAAGTAAAATTTTATACAAACCTGTGTGATGAATATAATCAGAGTAATCAACACTGAGTGGAACTATAGCATTTTTTTAGTTGGTTCTGCCATTTCCCCCCTGTTCTGCATTCTCTTGGGTCTGCATTCTGTTGTTTTGTTTTTTCTGCCATTTCCCCCCCCCCCTGTTCCCACTTTCCTCCCCCTGTTTCCCTTTCCCGTTCTTTCTGCATTAATAATTGTTCCTCTGTATTTCTTTTTTTTTTTTGGGCAGCAAAATTCCCCCCCCCCTGATTGCCTTTTCAATACAGGTTTTAAGTTCCCAATCCAAACAGTCCCCGATGTAAAATTGCCCTGGAGTTATGTTTTTTTTTTTTTTTTGGAGGTCCCCCCCCCTCTTTGTTTATTTGTTGTGCCATCCCATATCATCGTCAAAAATGGGGTTAAATAGTTAGTTTCACAATTATCATTAAAAAAATAACAAAGAAAAAATGTTTTAAATTTGTGTGTTATACAACAATTAAAAAACCCCATACCATTTAAAAAGAGAAACGGGGGACCCCACCCATAATAGGGTTGGGGTTTTTTGGGGGGTTTTATCCTTTTTTTCTTCCCTTTTTTTTTTTTCCCCCCCATTTTCCCTCCCCTTACCTCCTTTGAAATCCCTCTTTTCAAGCATTCATCCAGTCATCCACCCCAGCCCAACTTTTCCCCTTACATATCATCTTTCCACTATCTTGTATTTGAACCCCAACAACCCTCCTCTGATTCCATCACTTTCCACCAAAACTTAATTCCCCCTTCAACACAATTAACACGATATCCCGAACAATAAAATGTTCCCCCCAATTTTTGGTAATTCCCCCAGCCTTCCCTTGTGTGGTTTTGAATTTTTTTGAATCAAATTGTCCTCCCCTTGTCCCCCTCTACCCCCAAGTTTTTCACCCTGAATAATTTTAGGATTTTGGGGTAAAATCTATTTTTCTTTTTCCATGGTCCCAACAACCTAAATATTCTGTAACTCCTTTACTCCCCTTTACTCTACTCTTACTTCCCCATTCCCAGCCCCCTTTTTAAAAAATCCTTTTTTCACTTTTTTAAAAACTCCCTTTTATTCCTCCCCATGGGGAAAAAAACCCTAAAATATATCCATAACATCTTGGGTGGTTTTGTTCACTTTTTTTCCCAAAAAAAAAAACACTAACCATCAACCCTCATTTCCAAACATTCCCTCCAGCAAAGCTAAATCTTGTCAACTATTTCCCCCCCTTGTGGCTAATTTTTCCCATCATCCGGTAGATTTACCTTGAATCTTAAAATCTAAAAACCAAACCTTTTTTCCCAAAATCCTAATTTCTGTTTTCAACTGTTGTTTTTTTTTATAGTATTAAACTAACTTTACAATAGCCAACACAAGTTGAAAAAAAAGGAACCATTCCTTAATGGTTAAAACCCCTTTTACATATTCTTCTTAACCTTTTCCTTATTCTTTGTCTTTTTAGCAGTTTTCCTAGGCTTCTTCTTCTTTGAACTTCCTTCTTTAAGATTAATCTTGAAACTAACACTTGTCACTCTTCCTTTTTTCCTTTTCTTTTGTTTCTCTTTTTTTCTTTTGTTTGTTTTTTATTTCCCCCCTTCTTGTCCAAACCAATGGGGAAAAATGGAGTTATCCCTTCCCCACAAAATCAGTATCCGAATTCACAACTCTTTTTTGTTGTTTTTCAGTTTTTTGTTTTTTTGCTTTTTGCAATGAAAATAAATAAAAAATTCAAAATGAAAACAATCAAAATTTTCCCAAACCTGAATAAGTTCCAAAACCTGATGTTTAATTCGGAACCTCACAACTTAAAATTTCCCCCAAACTGAATATTCCAAACTTTAATAAATAACCAAAAAATTAAAGGGCCCTTTCTGGTACCCTTGTATATGAATTGGTGGCAAATAAATGTTAAAATTTAAGTAAGACAAACAATCACTCAAAACTAATTAAAAAAGACAGGAAAAAGTGTATGAATGTAAAACTAATATTCTCAGAGAATACTAATACCCAATCTCGATTTCATTCGAATCCAGGCTACTCGTATAGACTTTCGAGATGTTAAATATAGATACCCAAAAATGCATGGGTTCGCAGGACTTAGTCTGGATAATGTATTCATGTCACCGGTGGTTGGCTTAGCTTAATTTAACCACTTAACGGGCCTCAAAAACCTTGAAAAATTGGAAAATGCCCTGCCCCAAAAATAACGTTCAAAACTTTTTAATAATAAAGCATATGGCTCCCAGTTTTTTTTATAAACCCCATACAGCTTTTTCCCCAATTTGGTTCCCCAAGAAGCCCCCAAATACAGTTTGTTAAACAAGCCCTAATCAAAAACCAACAATAATTCAATTTGCCCTTTGTACTGTGACTAGTGAGTTATTGTGCTTCTAGACTCATACTTTTCGCTTATCAAATCATTACCATGTAGTTAACACTCATGGACTATGCAAGTTTGTGTGACTTGAGATGTAGTTAGAGACTCTAATAAGTTCTTGAATTCTGACTTGATACAGGTATGGGTTTCAAACATTTTTTTTTTTTTATATTCCCTTTTGAGGTATGTGTATACTTTCTTAACTACTTGTATTTCCCCCCATAATCGATTCCAAATTCCCCCCCCTTTTCATCAAATAAAAAAAATTTTTTTTAGTCCCAAATGTTTGAATTAGTATACATAAATATGTTTATAATAAATTAAAACCAGAATCCAACCCCAACCTTCCCCCGCATATTGCAAAACCATTCCGCCTCCTTTTTTTAAACTTTTCTTGTTTCTTTCCCACTGAAATTTCTGTATCCTTTCACTTTCCCCCCCAACGATATAAACACATCATCATCATCATCATCAGCAGCAGCACTTGAATCGATTTTACTGTTTAATCGAGGACTTTTACCTATTTTAATATATAAATTAAATTAGAAATCAGAATATTATGAATAAATAAAACGAAATTGAAATCTATAAAAAAAAATATTATACTTACGAGTGAATTTGAAAGACCCAAACTTTTTGCACCCCATTAATATAACGAAGATTTAATAACATTCCCCCCCGGGTTTTTTTTTAAGCCAGAAAATAGTGAAACCAAAAAAAGTCTACGTTGACCTCAAGCTAACATTAAGAACGAGTCCATTAAATGAAAGATGTAGAAGCTGAAAATGTATCACAGAAATCTGGTCAATTCTAACTGTTCAAGCCAGTTACCTAGGATACATTGATTAGGGTTACTTTTAACGGATATTTAGAGTTTTGATTTTCACAATGAGACAACTTACTTATTTCCATCTCCTCCTATCGAAACTATTGAAAAAAGTCGAATACACTTTCGAATTTTGGGAGTCCTCAAGGTTTGTCTAAGTCAATCAGTACTGAAGCTAGTAAACCAAAAGACTCAATTCCCGAAGCCAAGTTGTCTAAGGAAACAAAAGAGTCTGTAGGAGGTTTTTCTCAACCTAAAAAGGAACAGAAATTGAAAGGTATTGTTCAAAATAAGTCTAATTCTTTTGGTCAAAAAGATAGTGTTACACACTTTACTCTTCATCAAGAGTCATAGGGTATACACTGAATTAGAATTTCCTTTAGAATCAATTGACCCTAAAAGAATTGATAAAGTCTGGGATGTGACTGTTGAGGACATGAGAAATTAAGTCAGTCACGTCTCACTCCTTTGGCTAGGCAGACTAAACCTAGAAAATCTGAGGATAGATCAGCTGTTGATGAAATAGCTACTAGGACTTTGAAGCAAATTCTTATGCCTGTACTTAAGAAGTCTCCAAAAGGTAAGA
>JAXHQA010000485.1:0-13007 GCA_034093135.1 Erigeron breviscapus
GACCAATTTTTGGTTAAGTTTTAATTGAAAATTTTTTTTTTTTGTCACAGTTTTTTTTGTTTTTGTGGAGGTCCCTTTAAATTAAAATTATTTTTTTTTTTATAACTCTACTTTTATTGAAATAAAAATCTTGTTGTTTGAAAAACATCCAATTAAAGGTTTTTTTTTTAAATTAAGAAGCCTTAATTTTAATAGGCTGTTGGGAATTGCTAATTTTTGGGGGTAATTATCTACTATCTTGTTCTATACAACACGCTTGCCGGGAAAAAAAATCAAATAGCCAACCTATCCCCTAGCAATAATATATAATTATTTTTTTTAAAAAGAGACGGGGTTTTTTGTTACAGTGGAAGATTTCCACGATATCTATAACTATCATTAAAGATACAATTAGGCATCGTCGTCACCGATTCAGTAGGACCCTCCGGAACAAGATTGGGTAGTCGAGCATTAATAATCAGCATCACGAACCTCGGATACATCAAAAACCTCTCATCATCCCTTGCCCTTATCTGCCTACACATCTCATGAAAGATACAACGAGAGAAGCTATAAGGCTTGTTCAGCACCAAGGAAATCACTTGTGATTGGGTTTCGACATTCAACGAATCGTAACCCGACTTCTTATTGCTCAAAGTAACAAGAATCACATGTGAAAAGAATTTCCATCTGCCCATCAAACAATTCTTCTGGAATGTGTTTCGATTTGCAGGACCAACATACCCCATTCTTCTGAATGCTTCCCCCCATCCCTAAGTGGTTTGGATATGTGGGTTGGACCCCAATTTCCCCACCTCCTCCCTCCCCTTTGGTCCCCTTTCAGTTTTCCCAAGTTCCCCTAGATTTACCAAAACAATGTCCCCAGAGGCAAGTTGGAAAACTTGAAGGTTCTGAAAAATTGTTCACACACCTCCCTGCCTTCAACATTTGCTTTTTTTGGGTTCACCCAGCAACCCGGGATAACAAATTCTTGCAAAGATGCCCCCCCCCCAAATTTGGACTTGTTAAGACAAAGTCCCCAGATAGATTACACCTGGGTTTCCCAGCAAAGTTGAGGAAAAACAATGGGGTTTGATCCCCTTGAAATTGCCTGGCAGAAACCTCCCCAAAGAATTCTCCTGACGAATCTCCCAAACATGTAGCTTTATTCACGTCCAAGTCAATTAAATAGTTATGATTCTTTGGAAGTGTCTCTCAGCCATCTGCAAAGGATACAAACAACAACAAACAAAGGTTAGCAACAACAAATAAGGTCGACCTTTAAAGCTCTTAACATTTTCTAAACCCCTGAAACTCATAGTTTCATCGGTTCCAAGAATGTTATCAACTTTAACAATTCCTACAACAAGTTTGAACGATTAAAATTTCTTCAATATTTCCCAAGATTTTTTTGAAACCCTTTGGGTTTTTTTGTTCCTATAAGTTTGATATCATTTGGTACAAAATTTTTTTTTATCAAAAAATTAACAATGCTCAACCTTTAAAGAAAAACTTAACTCTTAGTGTTTTCCAAGATAGTGAAACCGTTTGTTTCATAATCTTCCAAAACAATTTTAGTTTTAATAATCGACAAATTGAACTTTACTAAATTTAACCAAAACCATTTGTTTTTCTTAAATTTTTAAAGTCCAATTTTATAAGGCAAGTGCACTTTCTAATTTGACTTATTTTGAAAATTTTCCCGTTTTGAAATTTTTTTGAAGTCCTAGAACCAAGCAAAATTTCCCCTTAAACAACACACAATATGTTGGGGACATACACACATATGGTGTCAGGTTTGACTAGTCAATGCGTGTTATGTTTCAATTTTTTTACATATTTTACTTATTTTTTTCAATTTAAAAACTTTCTAAGTCATGAAACACGCAAAAGGTGTCACAAACACGCAAATGGTGACAAACACTCAAACTGGTGTGTATTACACAAGAACACGCAAAGCAGTCATTTGCTTTTTTTTTGTGATGACGTCATCACAAACACGCAAAAACTGGAAATCTTTGAAGATGTGCTCTGGGGTTTTTTTCGAAAAGAACACTCAAATATTCCCCCCCCCTCAAGAAACACGCCATATTACAGAAACGACCCCCCAAAAATCCAATTCATTTCAATTTTTTTTTTTTTTGAACACCCTAAACCTCCTAACACCATTGTACGAAATAACATCCCTAATTTAAAAGCCCCCCGATATTTTATTTATTTTTGTTTTTTTCAGTTTTCCCATTTTCCTTCATCCAAACATGTTTTTTTAATAGTCCCCCATTTTTTTTTAAGTGTATTGTTTTATATTCAAAATAAAAAACCTTAAAATTCTTGACCATAAAACATGAGATTTGGATCCAGAAACATTGTTAATCATTTACCTTTGTTCGAAATGTGTATAGATAAGTGTTTCCTTGTGTCCTAACTACCACTAACTAATCAAGATTTATGAATCGAATACGTGAACAGTGGGAGTACAGAGAACAAGCAAAATGTGGAGGGTTTTGACAAGGACACGCAAATTACTTTAAATTTGCATTAAGTGTGTGTTTTTGTCCCTTTATATACCCACACAACGCGCAAACCCTAAAACCCACAAAGAAACACGCATATAGGTCCCCCCAAAAGAAAAAAAAAAAAAAAAAGTCCCCCAGTAGAACACTACGCAAAATACAAGGGTTTTTTTTTTTTTTTTTACCTTTTGGTCCACAACACGCAAATCTTACCCCATTTTGCAAAAACCGCATATCTTTTTACCCCCAAAGTTTAAAAACACCAGTAAATATTATAGACAACTTTAACTTACAATAATGCAACTTAGTCCATTTTGCTAAGACATGCTTATGAGTTCACTTGGTCCAATTTGCATATAAAACTTGACCTAATTTTTTTATTCATGTGAACCTTGACTTTCCAAAAAGTCAACTTTCACAGACTTAATTAACAATTTGAAAATTCACAAAGAATTTTCTCAACTTGGTATGATTAACGAAAAGAATTCTTTAGATAACACGATAAAGACAAATACAACCCCTATTTTGTATTATAATTAATCGTATTTTTCTCGATAAAGAAAATTCTTAATATTTGTCACAACTTAAACAAACTTACAATGTACGATCATTAAATTAAGACCCGATATGTCACTAATTAATGAATTACAATCACCATTGTTTTTTGTAGTCATTTTTGGGGAAAACCATACCCAGACATTGGGACAACCAATCAAAATGCCCCCCTGTTTTAATAAATTTTCAATACCAACAAAAACAAAATGGAAACACAAGATTGGAATTAACATGAAATAAACAATTCTCCTTCAATCCATTAAATTTTTCCGTCTCATGTTTTTTGAATTTTTGTGATGATTTTTTGTTTTTGAATCGTTGTGTTAAGTTTGTGTACTCCCTACTATACCGTTTAAGTTTTGAGTTTTTTTCTTCCATCCGGACTGGATAGACTCAATTTTCATACACTTAATTGATCCTTTATCTTAACGGTTGACACACATCCAGTTAATATAAATAATTCTGCACACACAACCAAACTCATGAGATCCATACAATACATGTATTCATCTCAATGGTAAATAATTGAACCCGAAAACACTTAAACAGATATAACTGATAACTAATGGCTTGATTCTCCCAAGTTAAAGATTAGAATCAAAAGGCCGTTATATCATCTTAGCTGCCACCGCTATACGTATTTTCCCGATTTCAGATTAATTTTAAAGTAATTTGAAATCAAAATTCTGTCCAAAAATACCATCCTCAGTGAACTCCGTTTTTTTGGACCCTATTTTTGAACCGAAAAAAACCTTTTAAAGATTTCAACTTAATCTTTCAAGCCCAATTTAAACATCAAGACCCCCTTTAATTCAAGGGGTTTAACCAAACACCTCCAAAATTAAGAAAGTCCTTTTCTTTACACTATATCCTTATCATGATACACGCTTATTCAGTGTTCACACAGAACACAACCAACTCCCCCTGGAAACCAGACACCCTAAATAACACTGTCTCTCGTGCAATAGAACCCTTTTATTATCAGCAAGAACCTTACGGAGCAAAGTTACAAAAAAGCGACAAACAGTTAATTTTTGTTTAGATTAAAATTACTTCCTTAACAATCCCTTTTTTTTTAATAAGTCCCCCATGCTTTAATACTGTACTTGCGAATATTATTACCTTTATGAACAAATAAAGTCTTTAATAAAAATCGATCCAAACAAAATTTGTTTAAGAATCAAAAAAGTTTACTTTCCTAACCCATCTAAAAATTATCCCCCCCCCCCCATGCCCCTTTTAATCCCTGGTAAAATATGTTTTTTGTGGTTGAAGTTTACTAGAAGAACTAATTACTACGGAAGAAATCGGATGTAGCAAATGAGTAAACTTAAATGCCACATGTTTTCTTCATTTCTCTTTGTAGTAACGACTCCCCCCTTAAATCCTTATTATTAGGGGGGGGGGGGGGGACCCACTAAGTTATTGTTTTTTTTATAAGGAATAAATTTAACTTAACAAATGAGATCGGATGTAGCAAATGAGTAAACTTAAATGCCACATGGTTTCTTCATTTCTCTTGTAGTAACGGCTCCCCCTTAAATCATCTTGGTACACTGAGTAGGTTTTAGAAGAACTAATTACTTACAAAAGAGATCGGATGTAGCAAATGAGTAAACTTAAATGCCACATGTTTTCTTCTTCCATTTCCCCCCCTCCCTTGCAGTAACCGAACTTTCCCCCTTAAACCCACATTTGATTTATTTTTTTTTTTGTGCATTGCCCCATTTTCCTTGATTAATAAATGGATGGTTTTTTTTTTTTTTTTTTTTTTTTTTTTCCCTAAGATGGTGACCTTAAGGGTTCCCCCTCATTCCATTCAACTGGGACTAGCAACTCGAACGCGAGCGATCAATGGCCTTAAGTGTAACCAATCATAAAATAAAAATCCAACTTTGCATATTTTTCCCCATCATAAAAGGATAACCAACCCATTAATGATAATTCCCATGTTTTTTTTTTATTTGTTTTCAAATGAATTTTTTATTAAACAAGCCATAACATAAAGGTAGAACATATAAAATAATACTCGTGTTTTTCCCCCAAAATAACATTTCCCTTTATTTAAACAATTTAATAAATAACCTACATAGGACCTTTGCAAATGGATTATAAGAAAAGCAAAACAATAACATTTTTTTTTCGATAACCCTAATATTTTTTTTAATCTAAAAAGTTTGCCTAGGACCACCCCTTCGTCCACCCAGAATCATCGAAAAAGCATGGTCCTCCTTGACTGTGTCCTTCGCACGAAATGAAAAGGGAAATTAGTTTTTCGTAAAAACCCAGATCCCTTTTTGTCCGGATTCTTCCCGAATCATCCGATATGCAAATTCTCCCCATCCTCCTTTACCCAAAATCTTATTTAATTGGTTTTGAATCACATCTTGAAAAAATGTTTTGCTTCTTATAAATAGGCCATTAGATTGATTCCCACACCAACCATAAATTTTTGTTTTTTTTCCCCTGAAGATGTTTTTGATCTGTAAAAACCCTACTTACCCCCCCCACCTTTCTTTCCAGCAAACGCTCCATAATAAGAAAAAGTGTTTTTGAATTCCTGTTAGCACCCCCCCCCCTGTTTGTGTAAGATGTAAATTTTTTTTTTTCAACTCACTGTATGTTCCCCTGAAAAAGGATAATCTTAACATGCCAGAAGAATTCCCCCCCCCTCCTAATTCTTTTTTTTTTTTTTACTTGAAGAAAGGGGTAATGTGGGGAAAGTCGAAACTTGAAAAGTTTATACACTTTGTTTCCTGGACAATGAAACCATTCTTTCTTTCAACTGAAATTTCCCCTTTCCTTTTTAAATCTCCTGCACCAACAACAGGAGAGTATTTTGAGATCTTTGAGTAAATAAGGAATGTTTGGAAAGTCTTTGAAAAGAACCAACATGATCTCCAATTGATTTCCCGTATTGTTCTTTCATCATATCTTTTCCCTTCACATTCTGAGAGTTATCTCTTCAAATTCCCCCTCCCTCCATTAATTCCTGGAAAGAAATTTGTTTCCCCCTGAAGAATGAATCAATCCACTTGCTTGAGCATAATTCTTAGTATCCCTGAAAAATCTTGAATAGTGTTACAATCTTTCCTATTCATTCCCTTTTTCTTTGAACACCTACTAAGCAATATGACCCCTTCCGTTAAACGACAAAAAAATTGAACGCCAGGAAATCCCTGTTGACAATTTTTCTTCGTCTTGAATCTTCTGAGATTTTCTTCCGTAATGGGAATTCCAAACTCAGTCATCTCTTCAATGCATGAAAGTCTTTCCAAATCTTCTTCCTTTGTTTTCACAGGCTTTAATGGAGTTTTTGTTTTTTGACCTTTTTTGAGGTCCCTCCCATGTAATGTCCCTTTCCACGTTTTTTCCTTTTTCCAAATAAACTCCCCTCTCCTTGTTTAACTACGCGTTTTAATCAACCCTGTAGCTTTCCCCCATGAACCCCCAACCGAAAAAAACATTTTTTTTTTTAATGATCCTTGTTTCCCCACTCATGAACCATACAAAATTCCAGGCCCAACATTTTTCGGGCTTGGGCCACATCAAAGGGTTTTTTTTGGTACCTTTAGAATGTTTAACAATGGAATACATCTTTCTTGTCCAAGAATGAAGAGTAGTGATATCTCCACTTTACCATGACAGTTTTTTGGGTGATCCCCTGACTGGTCCCCCCGGGCAAAAGTTTCACCCTGAAAACATCTCAAAAAATCTTTAAAACCAAGTCCCCCCCCCCCCTGACAAACAACTACTTAATTCCCAGTGGGCATGAAAATTAGAACAATCCGTTCCTCGATAATTTCCACATGTTCCCGTTAAGTCCCCCTTCCTATGAAACTGGATTTTTACTTTTTGTGATAGTTTTAAAAGTTGTCCATCAATCAAATTCCCACAGACCCGGATATTGTCCCTTTTGAATGCTTTTCGACTTTGTTTTATGAACTGCCTCCACAACCTTATTGATTTTTTTTTCAAAGGGTTTTTTTTATTGTGAATGGTCCCCCCCTTTATGTGTCCCCATCAACCCTCCTGGTAATCCCTCTGATTTCAAAATTCTGAATGACCACAATCTGAACGTGTCCCTTCCAGCCAGGTAAAAAGGCCCCCCCCCCTTGTTGGGTTTTTTTCCTTTCAACATATCAACTGCCCCAGTCAATAATGAAAACCCTTCCTGTTTTGTTTGTTGTTGAACCATCCAAAGCTTTCTTTGACCCATTTTTTTTTTGGTTTTATTGAGTTTTTGTTTGAACCTTTTCACCTTGGAACCCTTGAATGGACTGTTTTGTTTTGAGAAAATTTTTTTTTTTTTTTTTTTTACACAATTCGAACTTTTGACCTTTGAAAAATCTCCTTCCCGTTGTGGAGCCACCTGAAGGGTTGTGGTTTTGCACCTGATCCAACCCTTGGTGGTTTTGTTTTTGAAGGTTTGTTTTTTTTTATGATCTGGACACTTCAACAATTAGACCTTCATCCTTCCTTACGGGTCCCTCCCGGGCCAATTCCCCTAAGCAAAAAAGTGGTCCCCCAAGCCCTCCAATTGTAACCACTTTTATTCTATGACTGCTTATCAAAGCCAAGGGCATTGGGAAACCCACGGAAACCTTTTTTCGGTGGTTTTTTTGGTTTCTTTGATAAAAAAAAAACTGTAAAGAAAGTTAAAGGGATTTTGAAGGGCTTTTGTGTTTGTGGTTTTAAGTGTGGTTTTCTCCCCCAAAGGGGCGGTTTTTTTCTTAAGAGAGATAAAGTAGAGAGAGAAAGCAGAGATATCAGGGAAAGATTGGTTAGCATTATGGGGTAAAAGGTTTTCATAATACAAGAGTTAGTCATAAATGACTTATGGGAGGGGTATTTATACTAATCCTAACTTTACTAAAAACAACTTAATATTTTTTTTTCCTTTTTTTTTTCCATTAAACTAAGGGAATTTACAAAATTAAAAAACCCCCAAACCTATTTTTTTATTAATTTCTAAAACCCAATTTCTTTTTTCCGCCCCCTTGGGTCTTGTTGATGTTTAATTTTTTTGTTTGGCCATTTGGGACTTCGGTCTTTTTAAAAAAACAAGGATAAGGCCTATTTTGTTGAAAATTCTTTCAATTGTTGAATTTGGGGACCTTTGAGGCTTTTCTTTCATTGGGTTTCTTTCAACCGGTCTTGGGAAATTTTTTCAAAAAAACCCTTTTTGGGACTTTTGGAATCTTTCTTTCAAACAATATTATTTTTGATTTTGATGGGGGACCTTTTTTAATTCTTGATTTTTTTCTTCTTTCTTTTGGGGCAACTTTTGAGCGTAACCTGGAGGGGGGCACTTTTGAAAAATTTTTTCTTTTTGGTGGGGCTTTTTTTCTTGTGCTTTACACTGACTTTTTTGGGGATGGTTTGAATTTTCACTTTGATGTGCTTGGAGGAAGTAACTTTTTATTTTTTGAGTTAAAGGGGGGGGGGGGGGGGGCATGCGGAAAAAGGGGCTTTAGGTTTTTTTTGGGACTTTTTTGAATTTTCGCATTGAAAATTTTTCCTTTTTGTTTTTTGTTATTAGTCGAGAAAAAAGGCCTTGGGGATTTTTAAAACTTTTTGAAAATTTTTTTCTTTTTTTTGCCTTGTGGCGGAAGGCTTGGTTTTTTGGACTTTTGAAAAATTTTTCTCTTGGCCATTTTCGGGGAAGCTTTGGTTTTTTGGGAATTGCGGGGGGGGGAAATTTTTGGAATTGGGAACTTTTAACTTTTTTAATTTTTTTTCTTGGAATTTTTTTTTAAACTTTGGTTTTTCTTTTGAATCAATTAAAATACTCTTTGGAGAGCTTTTTTGGATTTTCTTTGGAACCATTTAAATTTTTGCTCCCTTTTCTCAATATCCAAAAAAAACAAAAAACTATCTGGAAGGCAAAAATTAATTTTCAATATAAAAACAAAATATTTTAAATTTCTTTCTTTTTTTTGGGCTTCCGCCCCCTCGGAAACCAACCCCCCCAAATTTTTCAATTTTTCGGGGGAAAAGGCATAATTTAACGAAAAACTTTTTTCCATTTGAGGTTTACTTTTCCCCTTTGGCTTTCCCCTTTTTTGTTTTCATTAACAATTTTCTTTCCCAACTATGGGGGAATTTCTTTTCTCAAAAAAAGGGACATAAAACCCAAATTAAGTAATTTTTCACAAAGTATTTCAAACCAAAACACGGACAATTTTTCATTTTTTTCCATCTCACTTTCTTTAAATTTTCAATTCAAAAACCAATGGTTCAATTTTCCATTAAATTTTCTTTTCCCAAATTTATCCGGGACCATTTGTTAAACATCTTCAATTTCTGGGATATTTTTACTCGGGATTTCCTTGGGGATTCCATTTTTTTCCTTTTAAAACTTTCTCGGGGTGAACAAATCCTCTCAAAACTTGGGCCCACGATTTTATTTTATTTTTCAACTTCTCTTTCAACCTTAAAAATTAAACGATCCTTTTTGAAAAACAAAACCAACCAACCTTATGTTTTTTTCCTCATTTTTTTCTAATCTTCAATTTTTTTTTTTCCCAAAAATTTTCTTAAACTTTAAAAAAAAAAAACCCTTTGGGGGAAACTCTATTTTTTCTTATCAATTTCAATTATTAAAATTTTTCATTTTTTCTCCCCTTATTTTTGATTGGAAAATTGGGGGAGGGAAAATTGGTTTTCCAATTTTTTCCATTAAAACATAATGATTTGATGCTTAAACCGGTATGGATTACCAAAAAACAAACAAAGGGCAAAGGCAAAGTTAAACCCAAAACCCCCCAATTCCCAAATTTCTCCAAAATTGGAACTATTTTGGGTTGGAAACTAAGGGGGAATTATTGGAGGTTGCGTTTTGTTGGAGAGGAGAAAAAACAAAATTTTATTATTTTTAAGGTGGTTTGTGGGTTTTTTTCTTTTTTCGTGTTTGTGCAAAAAGGAGGAAATTGAAAAAAATCCGGGGAAAAAATGATCGTTTCTCCACAAACCAGAATTTCGAAAAGGGGTTTAATGGCGTTGGGGGGGCCTAAATACGATTTTGACTATTTTTTAGGGACTTTTTTCCAATTTATCATGGAGGGGAAAATTGGCACCCAAACCCCTTTATCTCCCCAAAAAGATTGGGGGTTCGGGGGTTTCTATGGGCTTTCCAAAACGATTTAGATGGCTTTAAAAAGGGAAATTTGGTAAATTTTCATGGTTCAAAGTGTCCACCCCAAAAAAAGGCGTTTCTGACCAAATTGTCTGTACCTTCCTTCAAGGGGATTTTTGAAATACAAAATTTTCAGGGTACCATTAACTTTTTCTTCATTTACTCACCAAATTTTTTTTCATAAATTTGAAAACTGTTTGGGGAGAGGGACCTACATTTTTTTTTTCAAAACGGTTGGGGAAATTTTTGGGATGTTTAAGCAAATTGGTTAAGGAATTTCCCATTCGAATCATCGTTGGGGATATTCCAATTAATTTGATATTTTCAACTTTTACCAACTTTTCCGGGGGGCCAATTTTCAACAAAAGTTTGCATGTCACAGAAAATATTAAGGGGGAAACTCTTAATTTGTGTTTTCCCTATCAAAAAAATGGAAAAGGGAATATTATTTCAAAGTTTACGGCTTCTTAGGGAAACTAAAAATAGGGGTGAATTCCAAATTTATGAAACAGGTTCGGGGGGGGGAACCGGAGGGGCGGTTTGATCTTTTCCCCTTTTTTTTTTTTTTTTTTTTTTTTCAATATCCCAAAACTTCCTTTTCAAAATGGAGAGTCGGATAGGAAAATTGTTGGGGAAAAATTTTTTTTTTTTTTTTTTTTTTCTTTCCGTGAAAGGGGGGGAATTAAAACACAAAAGGCCCTTTGTTATAACGAAATTACTTGGGAAGGTTGGGTTTAGGGTAAGGATGTTGCCCAATTGCTTTCCCCAAAACTGGGTTCCATTTTGGAAGTCTTTTTCAATTTACTCGAGGAAAATCCAACTTATGGGAAAAATTCCGAATAGAAAGTTTGTTTGAACCCAGGGCTTTTTTAAGAAATTTGGGGGAAAGGGGGGGCTTTTTCCAATTTTTAACTTTTTTTGGGCCCCTTTTCTCACTTTTTTTTCATATTTTTCACCTTAAAAACCCTTTCTCCCCCAACTATTTTCGGGGAAACTCTCCCCCTTTTCATGTTCCCATTTTTGGCCAAAAACAAAAAAAACATCATCCCCCACGCTTTCATTAAAACCCCTTCACCCAAATCTAAAATTTTAAGGCATTTATAAAAACTCCGAGGGGTTAAGATTTTTCATGTCGGCGGATTTTGGGGAACAGGGATTCATGGGGAAGGTAATTATTTTTGGGAGGTGGCCTAAAACTTCTTTTTTTTCCATGTTTGGCAAATTCTCCAAACGGGGGACCTTCTTTTGATATGGATCGGAAATTTGGTTTTGGGAAAAAATTCTTCTTTTAAAGGTTGTTTAAGCATGGGGAAAAAAAATTTGAGGTAAAAAACAACTTTGAGGGAAGTGTTTTGGTTTTATAAACAAAATCCCCCTAAATATATGCATGATATAAACAAAGTTTTTGCATATAAAGGGTGAGTAAAAGGTTTGAAAGTTGCTCACAAACATTAAAAATGAGACTAACAAAGGCAGTACACAAAGGCGTTCGATGCCTTGCATCTCATCCTAATACTTTGTGAGAAACTCAAAGACAAAGTGAATAAAAAAAATGAAAAGAGAAAATCTTTTTGGATTTTTCTAAACATAAGAAAATGAAAATCTTTTTGGATTTTTCTAAAAAGAATGAAATTATAAACACGGTTTTAGAACGGGTTATACACTGAAGTGTGCATAAGCCACTATTCATCAAATCATTTGGAAATCACTTTTGGAACCCATTTGAGATTGGGTCCAATGGATTTTTGAATTCTTGAAAGTCCAAATGTAAGTCTCATCGATTTGATGAATAGATGTTGCATTCCACGGTGAACTAAAACCCGGTGGTTTAGTTGAAAAGAGTTTTCGTGGAAGCAATGGGGGAAAATCATTTTTGTTCTTGGATAGAGAAGCAATCTTTTGAGATTGATTTGAAAAATGATTTTTCGAAACAAAATCATTCACTTTTTGCACAACTGTTTTCACAGGTTTTGGTGCAAGATCAAAAGCCCCTCCCTGGAAACTGAAAATATTTTTTTTTTTGAAAAACATGGATTTTTTTTTTGAACTAATTGACTTTTATCTTTTTGACTTTGGTTTTTTTTTTTTTTTTTTTTTTTTCCAATTTTTTGAATTTTTTTAGTCCAAACTGAGAAAATTTTTGCTTTTGGATGTGTTGATGAAATTCCCCCCCTCAAAGGATATAAAAACAAACCTTAAATAAAAAATTTTTGGTTTCCCCCAATCAAACACTTAAAAAAAAGGTTTTTTTTTTAGCGTAAACTTGCCCCTTACCCCCTTTTTTTTTGTTAAAGGAGTTAAAATTTGGTAAAACTTAGAACCTTTTTCCTTTTCAAAAGGGTTTTTTGAAAATATTTAACCAGTTGGGTAAAAACCCTCCCCTTTTTTTTTGGAACATCAAACTTTGTAGGTTTTTTTTTGTAAGGTTTTTTCTTTTTTTTTTTTGACTTCCTGAGACATTGAACCACTTTTTACTATTGTCCCCACACACCCAAACAATCAAAACCCATTTTTTTTAGTTGAAGGCCCTCGGTAAAAGTCCCCCCCCCCCCCTCCAACAACATTTTAATAAAAATCCCCTCATTGGGTCCCTGAACACAATGCAGGCACTTCCCCCATCAACACCGTTCAATTTAAACCCCCAAGAAAGAAAATTCAACTCCCCCTTCCCACATTTTTTCCCCACAAACCTCCAGGACTCAAATTCTGAAATGGAAAGTTCCCTCAAACAGTCCCCTCAACCTTATCAGAAATCGTCTGCCAACTCATAAAATTTTCCACAAGCCAATAGGACCCAAATCCACTTTGAAAAAGTACAAATA
>JAXHQA010000486.1:0-15059 GCA_034093135.1 Erigeron breviscapus
TATTCTCCATGTTATTCATGTTGTAGTTCAACACGAATGAATCAAAGGCATTAGTCAACGAGTTAAGGACAAAATCCGTAGCAAGCTCTTGACTAATGGGAAAACCAAGGCGCTCCAATTGGTCTATGTACCCTTTCATTTTGAGTACATGGACACTCACGCTATTCTCGATAAGACCCTTTGAGGCAAAAAGTAGAAAGAGATGAGGAAGAAGAGTTTGTGTTTGCAACAGACATCTGTCATATAAGTAGTAGATTATATTAGTTAATTTGACATATTTAATCCTTGTTAAAATAATTACCCAAGTGTTTAAAGAAAAACAATTACAATTAACAAGGTTAAGATCCATATTTCACTCATAGCAATGTCGGGTTTGCCGCGGAACATTAACTACAAGCTATTTAGGTAGGTACACTATATTACCAATTTCATCCATGATGAAACTCTTAAACTCTTGCGGGATTCTATTGATAATCAATTATATCAATGCATGTTTAATCCCTACTACGCCAATCCTTTCTTGTGTCGGGTTCGCCGCGGAACACAAGTCCAGATTGTAAACCGTCCATGATAGATACACGTGAGATCCGGCCCAAGACTCTCGGGTTATCGCGAATTTCACCTCACTCTTGCCAACACCCAATTGTGATCCGGCCCAAGACTTCTCGGGTATCGCGAACTTCAACGGGTTGAAGGTTCGAATGTGTGCACTACTCGTGGATAGCGTAAAGTTTACATTTTAAAACGGGGTTTTTGTTTTGGTTTAGCAAAATTAGTTTATACAATTTTAAAATTTTGCTAATATCTAATTGCGTTTGTTAATCCATTATAACCAAACCAATTTGATATATAAAAAAACATTGTGTTTGTTAATTTTTTTTTAGTTTGTTTTAAAACAATTTTCTTGTACGCATGACAAAGACAAATATATATAAAACAATAATAAACATCACACACATATATATCGGTAGTATGCCATAAATCCTATGTGTTTTCCATGTGAGCCACCACACGGAAAAACAAGGTCAATCTAAGGACATGGTAAGTAGGAGCAATGGCTCCCACTAAAATCACCATCCTTCTTTGACTCCCTTGTTGCTTGCACCGCCTTGAGGATTCCATCTTCATGATGTAATCTCCATGTCTCTTTACATTTTATAAGAAATAAAATCTATACTACTTTCTATACTATTACAAATACATAGAAAGAGAACGACACAATTTTGTCGTTAATTAATACATCGGTAAAATGAAAAGATGACATGCAAGCCTTTTGATTAAATATTATTACATTCATCCCGAATAAATAATACACAATCAAACATTCATCACACAAGGGTCATTGGCATACTACTACCGATATCACAATAGAACATAACATCAAACGAGTCCCTACAATTTCATGTATCCACGACATATGAGGCTAAAGGTTAAGAAAAATAAATAAAATGATATAGTAGCTGCGATGCAGCGCTGCTGCTTCTGTTCACACATTTTTTAATAAGTTCAAGTATTAAAACTTTGGCCATAACATCCTGTACAGCCGCCTAAACTTTTCCAAAACCAAATGAACTTTGCCTTTTATTATTTTATATTTTTCTTTCTTATTCATAAGAGCGAGTCGTTTATGTCTAATTAATTTCAATAGCCTCAAAATCCATAAATATGGATACATGCAATATTTAGGCAACCATCCATAAGGAAAAACTAAAGTTTGAACGAGGTGGCTCTGATACCACTGATAGATTTCGGTACTAGCTAGCGCAGCGGAAGCATGCAATAAGTAACAATAGCATATTAAAATTTATCTATTAACCGAAATCTAGCCCATGGATCATCTCGTTAAACTATAGATCAAGAAATGAATACAAGAAAACATACCCTTGAAGATTTCCTTATTGAGATGGATGGTAAGTTCAAACTAGAACCTCTCTATCGGGGAGACACCCAAAGTTCCGACCACGATCAATATACTTTCACTTTAGCATAATCACGATCTCCAAGCAATCCCAAGCCCCCAAACTTTGAAGATTTCTCGTTAAAATATAGACACACACATTGTGTTCTAACTAGTCTAATACCTCCTCCTTTTTTTTTTTTAGAGAATAATAAACCCTTTTTAAACTAAAAGAAATCTCTGGTTGCATATGGGCTTGTGATGGAGCACGTGAATGAGAGATTAAAGAAATCAAAAGATGGCTTTATTTGGTTTCATACATTGAAAGAAACAATGTAGCAAGTGTGTTGTCTGCCATGTTACTTTTTAATAGGAAAACCAATTCACTTATTTCTTTCCTATTTAAAACCGAAAATATCATGGCAACAATTATAATATCTAATTTCATTATTGTATTAATAATAAGATGTATATTTTATATATCCATAAAATCTATACACTTATTCAAATACACATAAATATGTAGACATTATGTTTAATTAATTACTAGTTAAACATTTAACTAATTAATCAAACAAACATTAACACACAAATAATTATTTAGACCATTAACAAAATGTCTAATTAATTAATCTCTCTTTGAAAGTATATCAAACGATTATCGATCGGCCTTTGCGTGTGACCGAATAGGATAATGGACTTTATATTATTTATGTCATGGGTATATCTGTAACACCCCAAGCCGGAGCTCGGAATGTCACGGAAATCATACAGCACCCGGTGGAATTACAATAGAACAACTAAATGCAATTATTGATTCGGTGAATCCAAAACATAGCAATACAAGTAACAAAATACAACAGGAGCAAATAGCCATCAACGTTAACATAACACATCCAAAGATGGCAAACGATCCTAAGTATAATGCAAAAGGAGGGTCAATGAATCCTTGATCCATGAGTCCAAGTCCGGGTTAGACAGCAAGCAAGCAACTAAACACCACGTCCGGGGAGTACCTGATTACCTGAAAAGTGTACTAAGCATAGTCAACACAAGGTTGGTGAGTTCGTAGTAATGGTTCATAACGAACCAGCATCAATAATCACAATATAAGAATAGAGGCTAGACATGACTTACAGCGAGCCTCTAAGCAACACAATATCGTCCAACAACAAGATTACACAAGGAAATGAGAGTGTAATGAGGATGCATAAATGATGTATGTATCAATGCAAATGCCGAATGAATGAATAAGCAAATATGCCTATCCCAAGCGTGACCTTCAATCACGAATGCAACGATACCCCTCTGCCATCGCCATGGACAGGGCTGTATCTCAAAAACATCGAGATATATATGTCTATATACTCGGGGTCAGGACTACATCCAAAATGGGTGCATACATCTATGCACCAGGATGCCGGCAATCCCCTGCCGAGGGCTCATCAACAATGTATGCAATGCTTACAATCCAATGTAAATGCATAATCATAAACCGACAATCAATAACCGTCAACCATAAACCAATAATCAACATTCGGCAACATGAACCAACAATCAATAATCGTAACGGGGCACACTTGTCAACAGAGGGACAAGGCCGTAACTCAATATACATAAGTCAAATCCCCTAACAGTGGGACATATGCACAACATATGCATCAATCAAAATTAATCACTAATCACAATATAAACCAACTATACGTACATATACTTCAGAGGATTTTACTTCCTTCGAGTCCCAGATGCTTATATATAGGGTCACCCGCAGCCTTCCCACCACATCTAAAACCCAATGAAGGCATAACCGACTTCCATGTATGTACGTCTATCTAATATTAAGTAATACTTAACGAAAACACAATCCAAGTCAAACAACGACAAGACACGTCACATCAATCCAACAATCATGCCAAACAATCAATACATCAATAAATACAAGTAAACACGCCAGGTTTACACTTTTCAGCCCGAATCCCAAGCGGGTAGGGAGATACGAAACTCACCTTGATTGGTTATGAAAGATAAGATCGCTATAAAGTTAAGTTATCTCCGAACGAAGTTCACCTCGCGTCCAACACCTAATTATGGATCATATACATTCTTATCAACACACATAAACACAATGACCATCCACTGCGCCGCAGTGGGCCAGAGCTATGCCCACTGCGCCGCAGTGGCTAAACTGAACCAGGACCCGAGACAAAGCACTGCGCCGCAGTGAGCAAGGACCATGCTCACTGCGCCGCAGTGGGCTAAGAAGTAAAAATGGCCGAGGAAATCCACTGCGCCGCAGTGAGCCAAAACCATGCCCACTGCGCCGCAGTGGCCTAAGAAGCAAGGAAGGCCGAGAGGATCCACTGCGCCGCAGTGGGGACTATGCCCTCCCACTGCGCCGCAGTGGGACAACCTGCACTCCAGGACCAGCAGCTGCAAGTGCAGCAACACGAACCCAAACACCCCAATTTCAACCCAAACCACACCAAAACGATTTGTAACCCATTTTGAAGCATAAACATCAATGACCATAAATACACATAACCCAACCCACAAATTCGACCAAAACACCAAAATCATCCACAAATTCATCAAACCCTAACCCTAACCCTAATTTAACCCAAACCTCCATTTTACCATTTTAAAGACTCGAAATCGTATCAATCAACTAGAAACACATGAACAAACATAAATAGAAGTAAATGGGTCGATTTAGACTTACCAAAACTCTTCCTAGTGCTCAATTCCGAATTTAGGTCAAAAATGGGTAAAATGGTAAGAACTTGGCCTTTGATTCTTCAAAGATGGCGACAATGAGAAGATGATTCTTGTGTTAAAATCGATTCACTACTAGTTGATGCAAGAAGGGTGAAGAGATTGAAAGAGTTCTTTTGCTTTTGAGAGAAAGAGAGAAAAAGATAGTAATGAGAAATGAGAGGGAGGAAAAGGATAAGGGGGGAAAGATGGGTCTTGGGGGCTTGGTGGGTCATGGACTACCCACGGGCCGACCCGTTTCCCTTCTCAACCACAATACCATTAGTTGCACAATTCCATGCCGACTACACATACGACGACCCGACTAATGTACCACATAGTCATAAAATCACAAAACGACCCAATTAATTCATTACTTAAATTGTTAGTCATATTACACGAAAAGTCAACGGGTCAAAATTCACGGGTGTTACAATATCTTTGAATCATAATGCACCACAGTCAAACCTATAGCCAACCCGAGAGCATTGATTTAACCACGACTCCTGCAAGCTTTCCACATTCACTTGCGCCCAAAGCATATAATCCACCAAAGTGGACATGGGTTGCTCAAAGGCGAACAAGTAGCGGTTGGACTCATCCTTGCGAGCTCCAAAAAATGCCAGAATGTTATTATGAGGAGAAGTGCTCAACTTTCGAAGATTTTGAAATTTGCGTGAGACGTGAACATTGTCTTGGAGCACCATGATAGAGGCACGGAATCCACTGAATTTCCCGTCAAGCATGTCTTCAAAATTTGAGGGATCTAATTCAATCTCATCCCTCATATTCATTTCTTGTCTCATTGTATCAACTTTGGGCTACTTCGATCGGTGCTGGCTCTGCCTTGCGCTAAGTAATTTTTTCTTCTTCATATTACCAGAAGATGGTCTAGCCATTGTTACTGAAAAAGATACATAAAAAATGAAAATTGTAATGATTATTAGCCATTAGCTAAATGAAACATCTTCCATTCCCATTTTATAGTTAAAGACATAAAAGTTAACAAAGAAAGTTTCAAACAATTTTGAACATATTTTGATACCAAATTGGACTTTACTAAAGAAAGTTTCAAACAATCAAGTTTGATAACAAATAATGCTTAAAACTCTGAATGTGTGCGTGTGTGTGGCGTGTGAACTGTGAAGTTTGTGTCTCGCTCCCGGCTCCCTCAGATTTTGATCTTCCAAGATGTCCGGGCCATAAGTGGGCTGGGCATGTTTTGGATTTTTGATTAAATTTGGGTTGGTCAAATAACAAACTAACAACAGCAACAAAAATACACGACTTTTTTTATTTTTAATTAAATGGAAAAGAAAATATTTATATGGAAAGAAGAAGAAAAATATTTTTGTATTTTATAATCATATTTAATTTTATATTTGAAAATGATACCTGCTTCACCAGGAAGCCTGCTTTTCCCCTCACAAACCAACTAATGATTTCCCCATGTGTTTAAATAACCAAGAAATTTAAAAAAAAAAAAACATAAGAATTTATGCTACCTATTTAGTTTAGCATGTATTATATCCTCTTAATTTTATATTTGATTTGCTTGTAGAATATTTTCAAACCCCAAAAAATAAAAATAAAAAACTTTTATCCAAATCTATCATTATGTACAGTAACATTTATCGGTCGAGACTTTTCATGAGTAGTAGTGGACAATTTATTTAAATTAACAATACTTGGTTAATAAGCTATAAACGAAATAACGCATGGATACCAATACGAGGAATCAAAAAATAAAATTGTCGTTATATTACATTATACTTTTTTATTTCCTTCTTGTTCTACTCCATAGATCTTTACAGTTAAGCATTATATATAACAAGTTATAGTATTGTCAGAATTTAAAAATAAAAATAAAAAATAAAAATAAAAAACGTATATAACTCTTGCAATAGTGCAATAAGAATTAGATGAAGTTTTACGTTAGAAATATATATCTCACAATAACCACCTTTCAATATTGTTATAGCAATAGTGATGAAATTTGAAATTTCTTATATAAATAATACCAAATTATAGATTAGAAAAAAAAAGAAAAAAAAGAAGAAGTAAGTTTACGCATTCTTAATTAACCATATAATGTCAGCAACATTTAAAAACATTCGATAAAACCTCACGATAGTTTAAACACCTAAAAATTAGGTTTTATTTATTAACTTATATTTTGAAAACCACAATCAGTATATATATCTAACAACTAGTCTTTAATACATTGCTAATTACATGAAACATTGCTAATATCAAATTGTTTATTTGTGAACTCTTAGGAAAACCATATTGATGTAATGGTTATCAATGTTAATTAATAGACCACGTAAGCAAAAGAAACACATACAAAGTTAACAGAAAGAATCAAAAATATATAAAAATATCATGACACGATTATCGATTTGTATAAAATAGTTACTTAGCCAATCCACTATATGATTATAGTTTTGAGAGAGCAAAATTTCTACCTCAAAGTGTAAAAGTTGGCGACGACCAAAGCTTCAATTTGAGAGCAGCAAAATCGAATTGACAGCCTCGGATGGTTTTAAAGTGTATATATATTAGTATAATAGAAACTAAATCTTCAATAACATATTTATTTAGAATAACACGTTATTAAAAAAGGCGATTTTCTATTTACTTAATTCAAATTTCCCTACATTAATTATTATATGTTAAGTCGGTTCAAAATTTTTGTTACCAATAACTAAATATTCTTTTTTAATTTACAATTTTATATATCTTCTATAATTCTATATTTCTATATCCATGTTTTTAGTTTTCTTTTTACTAGGCTCCATTATATATTTACTAGATTAAACCCGAGCGATGCACGGGTCTAAAATAAATGTGAAGCGTAATCAGTTATAAAAAAAAAACAAAAAAGAGAAAAATACTCTTTAATGAATGATAAATTTTTGAAAAGCATATCGTGATGAAGAATTAGTAAATAACAAATAGTATAAATATATATAGATGTTGATTTATATCTTTGACCAAAATAAAAAATCAATCAAATAATTTAAAGAGATTTAAGTATAGCTGTTAAATTTTATAAATTATATTTGTATTTTTTAAGAGACTTTATTTTTTAATGCTTAATGTGTTAGATGGAATTACGGATATAATTGTGTTTGAATTGCTTGATTATTATTTAACGTAAGTAATTTTTTGGTTTGTACAATTATATAATTTGAATATGTATATAATATATTTGAAGATTTGGTTGTAAAAAGAAGATAAGAGACAATGAAGGTTAGATCAACTGACTGGAGTCGTCATGGGTTCGACTCTCTAGAGTGACATGTCCTGGGGTTTTTCTTTGAATCACCTGTAACGGCTTATGGTCTACATCTCGTAGTCTAGAGTACGTGCAGGGCTTCACCATTATACGGTGAGGTGTCCCCTGATGTCGAATACCGACTGGCTGTTAAAAAAAAAAAAAAAAAAAGAAGATATAATCAAAATAATATATATTTTTATAAGAAAAATAACGTGTTGTAAAAAGAAGATAAGATATAATCAAATTAACAGATATATTTATAGAAAAATAACGTGAAACAATATTCTTTTTATATATAAGAAAAATAAAGGCTATTAAAAAAGATTAGATTTAACCACAATTTTACACATAGGATAAATGCTTAGTTGTCAATACGAAAAAATAGCCACATAAGCATTTACCTATCCTCTCTTAGTATAGGATTGAGATCCTCTAAAGTTATTCCAACTTCATAGGTGAAGTTGGAATAACTTCAACCATTGGATTAAATCCAATGGTCAAGATTAAAGTTGATTTTAAATCTTACCATTGGATTTAATCCAATGGTTATGAAGTTGGATCAACTTTAGAGGATCTTAATCCTAGTTATACAAAGAGATTTATATTTACTGGAATTATAAAGGGAACTGGCCTTTTTTTTTCAACCGATCTACCTTTGAAATACCAAATTTAACCTTCACATTTATACTACCTCTATACACTATACCCCTGAATTACCGTAATTATCCTTGAAACCCTGGACTTCCAAAAACCCATTATCCCTGCACACACACAGAGAACACTCACACCCCTCTCTGCCTCTCTGATTTCCGTCCATCACCACCACCGCCGTCCATCGCCAACCCCCCCTAAATGAATCACCAGATTTCCTTCCGTCATCATCACCGCCACCACAGCCTTCTGTCATACCTGTCGGCAAATATACCATCTCCGGATTCCTCATCATCACAACCACCATAGCCTTCTTCCCCACGATACATCATCACCATCGCCAGACCTGGTTGGTTTTTAACATATCTATATCTATACTCTATTATAAAGAGAACCGACCTTTTTTTTCAACCTATCTACCTTTGAAATACCAAATTTAACCTTCACATTTATACTACCTCTATACACTATACCCCTGAATTACCGTAATTATCCTTGAAACCCTGGACTTCCAAAAACCCATTATCCCTGCACACACACAGAGAACACTCACACCCCTCTCTGCCTCTCTGATTTCCGTCCATCACCACCACCGCCGTCCATCGCCAACCCCCCCTAAATGAATCACCAGATTTCCTTCCGTCATCATCACCGCCACCACAGCCTTCTGTCATACCTGTCGGCAAATATACCATCTCCGGATTCCTCATCATCACAACCACCATAGCCTTCTTCCCCACGATACATCATCACCATCGCCAGACCTGGTTGGTTTTTAACATATCTATATCTATACTCTATTATAAAGAGAACCGACCTTTTTTTTCAACCTATCTACCTTTGAAATACCAAATTTAACCTTCACATTTATACTACCTCTATACACTATACCCCTGAATTACCGTAATTATCCTTGAAACCCTGGACTTCCAAAAACCCATTATCCCTGCACACACACACAGAGAACACTCACACCCCTCTCTGCCTCTCTGATTTCCGTCCATCACCACCACCCCTAAATGAATCACCAGATTTCCTTCCGTCATCATCACCGCCACCATAGCCTTCTGTCATACCTGTCGGCAAATATACCATCTCTGGATTCCTCATCATCACAACCACCATAGCCTTCTTCCCCACGATACATCATCACCGTCGCCAGACCTGGTTGGTTTTTAACATAATTCATTAGCCGCCGACAGCGACGATCTGGTTGGTTTTTAAGGTTAACCATCACCCGCCGTTACATCACCACCACCACATGGATACCATACCAACAACCACCACGGAGGCGGCGATCTGGTGGTTTCTAAGGTTCATCATCACTCCCAGACATCATCACCACGATATGGAGAGATATATATATATCTTACAGATCGAAAACTTCATACATCAATCGGTTAGTTTAAGAATGGGATTCGGTTCTCTTTACTCTATGGGGGTTCATCAATTGGGAAATTTATACATACATGGTAGTTTTGATTCATATCCTTATTTTGTTATTTTTTAATTCATATTTTGTTATTATTATATTTTCTTGATAATTGTCATTTGGTGTAAATGCAATAGCCACTATACAGTTATTGGTATCTTTTGTTACTATTTAATTTTGATTTAGTAAGTTATAGGTTTATTTGGTTAACAGTTCCTTTTATCCATTTCTAGCCTTGGGAAGTTATAGCTTTGTCGTTACATATCTTCGGTTTATATACATTTCATAATGCATTACATGGTGCAGAACAATATATATTACATAGTACAATATTATACATCAATCGGTAATTATTATATTTGTATAATTTCTTACATGTATTGCGTCTGATTTATATATGTTTTGTTTCTTCAGGTACTTTGATTGCAGGTCAATCTTCATCAAGGATCTTTGCGGATATATGATGTCAAACAAGTTCTTGAGAGGTAAAACTCTTACCATTGTTGTTTTTTATGGTTTTTGAAGTGATTTTGAGTTATTGATGCTAACCAATAGTTATCAGGTACATACAATTTTGTGAAAGAAGGAGTATCACCAAGATTCGTTATCATTGATGGTGGAAAAAGAGATGATGTCTCCATGCGTAGCGTTGCTGGGAAATTTTATTAGAAACACACTAAAGGCACCTGTCCACCTCAGGTACTACATAATTATAATTGCAACTTGACAAATTTTATTGTATTAAATACTTTTTAACTAACTTTTCCTTGACAGTTGGTTCTCTTTCTTAACGAAAATTCCAAGCATGGTTGTTTTCAAGCCTCTTAGCATAGACTCCTACAATTTTAGTTATATTTGCTCAAGTCTGAATTGGCTATCTTATTGAGTATTGATGAATCAGTATGCACAAATTGTTATTTGGAGTACTTTCACCTATTTGGGGTGTTTTGTCACTGAATCAGTATGCACAAATTGTTATTTGGAGTACTTTCACCTATTTGGGGTGTTTTGTCACTTCTTTTCTTGGAATAGGTTTAATGTGGTCTTGATTCATAGATGAAATGAGATAATTATTAGCGTGCAGGTTTTGCATACAACTATTAGAGGTCTACATGAGAAGGTATGCTAAATTGGAATAGATATCATGTGCTTGAATACTACACGATCAGACTGCCACAAAAAAATGTGATTGATTTATTAGAGATGATTGCTCCTTAATCGTTTTTAATTCCTTGAAACCACTTAAAGTAAGAGACTTCTCGCTTGCAATTCGGCGCTGCTACAGAATTGGAGATCTGCCGATAATGGATTAAGCCTTCCGATGCAACTATGTTTCCAGTGAGTTCCACCACCAATGTTCCAAACTTGATAAACTATGCTTTCATGGAACATGTCTTTTTCAATATCAAGTTTTTGACTTTTAGGTTTTCTTTTTGTAAAGTTTTTGAAGTTAAGAATTGTTGCTATTTTTTGTCTTTGTAGATGTTTGAGATAAAATAATTAGTGAGTGTTTTGGGAATGTTATGCTGATGAAAGTACTGTTTAGGGTCGGGTCCTAAATGGGTCAATCTGATTAGCCTTATTCTTTTGTTGGCGCTACGACGATATCTTCACTTGACACTACTACTGGTGGCCGCTACACCACAACCGCTATAACCATTCCCGCCGCATCGTGCGGGCATCAATGATCCATCTAGTAATTTAATATAAAAACGGACAATTTTGAAACTAAATCTTTCAATAATGATAACAGCATATTTAATTATTTAGAATAACACGTTATTATAAAAAGGGATTTTCTATTAATTACATAATTCAAATTCCCTTCATTAATTATATATATATTAGGTCCGTTCAAAAAATTTGTTACCAATAACTAAATATTCTTTTAATTTACAATTTTATATATCTTCTATAATTCTATATTTCTATATCCATGTTTTTAGTTTTCTTTTTACAGGCTCCGTTATATATTTATTTGTATTTACGGGCAATATATAAATCTATACTCCTCTATAAAGCATATTGCCTTTTTTATTTTAGAAATCAAACACTTATTTCAGTATTCACATAATATCCCTTATACCACACTCTTCACTTATAAAGAGAACTAAGATTAAGAGATTAAACATATTTTTTATTCCCACAATACCCTTACTTAAACATAAAACCCTTCTCTCTTTTCTCCATTCTCTTTAATCATTACACGCTCTAATCGACCTTCTATCACTCTCCGCCGCCGCCCTCCTTCTTCACTGCCTCCCTCGATCTCCACCACCGCCTCCCTTTTATATTGTCCTCACCTTCTAGCCGTCGCAACGCGCGGGCACCATGCTCGTTAATATAAAAACGGACACTCACGTATATATCTATGAAGTTGACGTTGAGAAAATTATGGATCTTCACTTTTAAATTTTCAACTTTCTTATTAATATCACTAACATATTAATATAGATAATAATGTTAAAAAAAATCTTTATATATAACTAAGAGAGATATAAAAATCCTATGTGACATCTTTATTTAAATGACAAGATTTTTTGCTTAGTTGTAATTTTTTAAATATTTGGTATTTTTTATGCCATGTAGATTATTAATTATTAATTAAATTTTGTATCTTATGTAAATATAAGATAAATATAAAGATATAGATATAATAATAACATTTGTACGTAGGATAAGTTTTCACTAATGTTTATTATAATTTAATATTTACATGACATTTTTTTCTCCATTAATATATTCTTTTTACAATATTATAAAGATAAAGATATAAAGATATTCATAATCCAATATCAATATGAAGATTACATAACTCCTAAATTTTCTACTTATAATTATCTCTAATTGTTACATCATTGTCAACTAAGATAAATTTTCAAATATTTAAATTCTAAATGTAAAATTGTAAGTAAAATCAAATTAAAAGAATATAATTCTAAAACATTGAACTATATATTTTCATCTTTTGTAATACTTTTTTGTAGACAATATTTGTTTATATTTTTTGATATGACATTTGCTGCTTATCATCATCTTAAGATACTTTTTGATTTAACCTCGAGATATCACAACGTACAATTGTTTGTACTAAAAAACTGAACGTTATTACTACAAATCAACTTTTGATAAAGAAAAAAAAAGTTAATAAAAAGATAAAGATAAAGTTTCAAATGTAAACTTAATATATTTTTACTGTAGAATACATATTTTAATCATACATTGATTTTACTGTGCAAACGCACAGGTTTAATCTAGTATATATATTAAATTAATAATAATTAAATAGGACGTATATTTGATTTGAAGGTGAAAATTACGACACAACTTTCAAAATAATAAAATTGAGTGAATATATGATTTATACTTAAAAAAGCTTACCGTGGCATAGGAAGTGTGTCAATAAAAGACGACGAGTAATCGTAGCAATCTAATGTATTTCGTGTTTTTATCATGTACTGTCTTTTTTAATTATGTATTGTTTTTTTTATTGTAATGTGTTTTAATAATAATAAAATGTGTTTTTTGTTATATTTGAATGATGTTTTTGTTATAAAAAAAATTATAAAAGAATTGATGATGTGGCGAACAAGTTCCAAGAAACTGTTTTTATAAGTAGGGAGAGTCCTGAGGAGAGTCCTGAGTGATGTGATGCTGATGTGGCAGACAGTAAGCTGGAGGACTCTCCTTCCTATAAGCACCGGCCTAACTAACATGTCTTGATTTTTGCCACTTGTAAGTCCCAACTCAATAGATGGTACTACTGAAGACACCTCATGTCGATGGTGGAGTTACTTTGCAATATATGCACCGAACTGGATACGACCAGTTGCAGTGTGTATATACCAAGTTCTAGATAGATTACTTATTTAAATGACAATAAGTAAAGAACAATGCAATAATACAAAATACTTGTAAGATAAATTGATGAGACAATATGTAATTTTCAAGTGTAATTTATTTATTGATGTTAAATAAATTACAAGGTTATTGCGGAACCAAGATAATACAAGAATGTAAATATCCTAACAACCTATGAAATACAATTGATCTACACTGAATTTCTAACAATCGAAACACTTAAAGTTGTGAAATGTCCTTTTAGCGATTGAGAGAATATTGCACAAGTTCACCAAGAATATTGCAGGTTTGCAAAGTGAATTCTATCGAAGTGTATTCGAAGAAGTTATATTCTTGGTTGTGCAATGACTTGTATTTATAGGCAAAGTTAACATTGGGATGTTAACTTTGGCCGTACAAATGTGGTTGAGAGCATTTAAGGAATAGCATTTAATTCATTAAAATGCAGTGTAAAGTTGCAGGATAAAGCAACTTTATTCAACCAGCTTTATGTACCTTTTAGTAATTAAATAATAAGATAAGTCTTATTATCCGGGTAAAAGGACATAAAGCACAAAAGTCAATTCCTCGTAATCAGTGTAAACCTTTGTAAGAGCTTTCCACAGCACGCGTTTGAGTCCAAGCACGTGTTTACTGTAACACAAGAACGTGTTTGAGTTGTCGAAATGGAATCGAGGTTCAAGTATGTTTCGGTGTGGAAGGATCACAGCAGAAGACAACGATACATTGAAGCATAGAAGACAGGGTTGTAGAAAAGCTAAAAAAAAAAATAAAAATAAAAAATAAAGTTTGTCCAAAAAAAACAAAAAACAACAAAAAACCTATGGCCCGAATAAGGTCAAAGAAGAAAAGGGAAAGAAAGCGGGTGAACAACCCTCATCTTTAACCACAAGAACGTAGTTAATGTTGTAAAACAAGTTCCAAGCACGTGTTTACTGTAACACAAGAACGTGTTTGAGTTGTCGAAATGGAATCGAGGTTCAAGTATGTTTCGGTGTGGAAGGATCACAGCAGAGGACAACGATACATTGAAGCATAGAAGACAGGGTTGTAGAAAAGCAAAAAAAAAAAAACTATGGCCCGAATAAGGTCAGAAAGCGGTGAACACACCCTCATCTTTAACCACGAAGGGTCGCTCCCTATACTGAACACAAGTCCAAGCACGTGTTTACTGTAACACAGAA
>JAXHQA010000488.1:0-13072 GCA_034093135.1 Erigeron breviscapus
AGAAATTCCAAGTATTAGATCGATTGTATTTCATAGGTTGTTAGGATATTTACATTATTGTATTATCTTGGCTCCGCAACAACCTTGTAATTTATTTGAAGTTAATAAATAAATTACACTTGGAAAAAAAAAAAAAAAATTTTACATTCTCGGTTCCTCCACCCAGGAAATTACTTTGAAACAAAAAGTTTAACTTTATTCATTTGGGCCTTGTCTTTTAAACCTATTACTTATTTGTTTCCACTTAATTAAAAGTAAAATCTGAACCAATAAAAACTTGGTATTAAAGACTGTGGCAAAAACTTGGTCGTTCCAAGATTCAAATGTTGATTATTGCCAAAGTTAATTCTTCACTATCGGACATAGAAAGGTGTATTCAGTTAGTTACATCTATTGGAAGTGGGGGGACTTACAAAAATTCTCGTGACATGAATTTAAATACAAAGATAAAAAAAGAAAAAAAAAAAACCCAAAAAAAAAAGTTGTTCCTTTGTCAAGTGGGATGAAAAAGGGCTGGGGATTCCGGGGGTATATTAAAGGGGCCTTAGGCAGAAGGGGATTAGGTTTAAAAAGAAAAAGCTTTGTTGACAGAATTTGGATTTTTGCTTCCTAAATTGGAAAGTTATCCAGATTATGGTGGACAAATGGGAAAGCAAGGCTTATTTCCCAAAATCAGGGGAAAATCCAGGTTACAAAAAAACCATTTGGGGGGACAGGGACTTAAAACATGAGAAAAGTTTGGAATTAGGGGGGGGGACATTTCATCAAAGAGAAGCTCGAAAACAGGACAATAAAGTTACCGTTTGTCAAATCAGAAGATCAACTTGCAGATATTCTTACTAAAGCAGTGGGAACAGTTTGTTTTTCAAAGGTGGTCTGTTCGCAAGTGGGGGGAAATAGGGGATTTCCACTATTAACAACTTGGAGTTTGGGAGTGTTAGAATAAAGGGGGGTTTAAGGGATTAGGATCAAATTCATTAATCATTTTCCAAAAAAAAAGGGGAGGATTTTAAATAAAAAGCCCAGGAAAAAAAACCAAAGAAATCAAAAGGGACCCTGATTTTTCTTTTCTATAAGAGTATTTCTTTTTCAAAAAAAATCTGTATAAAAATAGAGGGGTAGGCTGGATGTGTTTAATAATAACAAAAATTCAATAAACAATTAAGTCACTTATTTCGTTTTTTATATTAGTGGTTCAAGAACAAAAAAAAAAAAAACACCCATAATCATTTTGGGAATAAGGGGGTTTTCTATTTTTTAGAAAAATTTCCAAAAAAAAAAAAAACCGGCGGGGGAACTAGCCACCAACAAGGTTACCACCAAAAAAACTGGAAAAGAGGGGAAAAAAATTCAAAAACATATTAAAAATAAAAACGTTTTTTGGTCTTCCATAAAGGGGGGGGACGGGGGGACCAAAAGGGGGGCCCCTTCGAGAACTTGTCAAGGTGTTTTACTAATGTTAGCCTTCGTTTTAACTGGTTGTACACCCAAAACAGAGTCCCGTAACCCAAGTTAGAGTAGGGTAACCCTTTTCTCTGGCAACAAAAGGACATCTTCATTTACACCTGGGCCCGCATCAATATAACACATGAAAAGCAAGAATCAGTTGATCAAAAAAAAATTAAAATGAGAAAAAAATTTTGAAGATCACATTTCACATATATTTTAGGATTATTGTGATCCGTTTGCAAACGCGATTAGAAGTTTTCAATAGAATTATAATTTTGGAAAGAGATTAATTTAAATTATAAAACCCCAAAAACCAATGAGATAAAGAAGGTGTAATGTAATTGTGGGTTTTAAGCCTCTTGTGGAGGATTTCAAGCGGCTTATTTTGCTATGCCAAAATATGTACATAAAAACTCCCCACTAAGCAAAAAAAAAAAAAAACTAGGGCAATATAAAAAAAAAAAAACTTTCTAAAAAAAAATTTTTCGTATTTTAAACACAAAAAATTGTTGGGACTTGGATAAGTTATATTAGGAAATCTGTTGATAGGCTTAAGCTAATTTTTCAAAAAAAAATAGCGTTAAATCTCAGTTTAAAGTCACAAAAAAAAACATTATATTTCCCCCCCAAACACTTTTTCATATTTGAAAAAAACAAGTGGGAAAATACCACTCGGTTTTCAAGTTGGGCATATATTATTAGTTACGACTTCTCAAATTGCACCCTTATACTTCATACTCCGTCAATAATTTGTGAAAATCAAATTACTAGTTAGTCAGTTGTATCAAAAAACTCAAGACCGGTCCTGCTAAGAAGCAATAACAACATTATGAGAGGTAAGGCAACATCTCAAAAGAAGACAGTAACAATCATTCGGATCATCAAGACCCCTATACGGGCTCTACGTAAAGCCAAAGATATTTACATCAAAGGCATTACCAAATTTAGCACAACCTATAAACGCCCCACCATGATCTTTCAAGATTCTAACCTTCCTTCGAAGCTAACCAGGGCTAATTCTATGAGAGTGACTAGAAATTGTGAGGTTGAACTTGACACGTGCGTGACAGAAATGCAAGAGGACCAACTACAACCATGTGGGTTGAAGAAAGGTCTGCAGAGGAGTTACACTGTTGCGATGGGGAGAATCGATGAAGATAGAGTTTCTTCGTTCAGAGAAGACCATTTTTTGTTCAAAAGGAATTTGGTTGTCAAAAATACGGCTTCAAGGCTTTCTAGGAGTGAATCACGTCGATTTTAGAATGGCCAGTGACTATGCAATTCTTTTTATTTGTTTTTCTTTTTTTCGTTTTTTTTCCCGTTTTTGTTTTTTTTTTTCTTCCCTTTTTTAAAACTTAAATGCCATAAATGTCCCCCCTTTTTTTTAACTTCGTCCCATTAAATGGAATGACCCCTTCCTTCCTGCCAAAAAATAAATATTTCAATTTTTTTTTTCTTTTTTCAAATGCCAACCTTCCCAAAAGATTTGAAAATTTTTGAACCCTTTTTTTAATTTAAGCATATAAGCCTCCCCTAATCTTAATGCTTTTCAAGAAATATATTAGAATTCTTGGTAGTGACATTTTAAACATTTTTTTCCCAAACGCCTCGTCCTTTGATAATTGGGTGGGTTTTAAATAAATATCAAAAAATTTTTTGAGATACTTTTCCAAATATCCCAGAACTATAAAAGGATCGAATTTGCAAAAACCTTTTTTTTAAATACCAAACTACAACCCATGCATAATCCCCCTTTTCCCTAAAATTTTCCGACAAACAAAGACCCTATGATTAATGAGAAAATTTTAACCATTTTTTTCCCCCATTAACGAATTCAATAAACAATGGGAACTAATGGTGTAGGTGGTTAAAAAAAAACGTCAAAGGTCCCACTTACAAAGCTACCGAGTGGGGTTTTGGAATTAATACACTATTTGGTCCCCCTTTTTTTGTTTTTTAAATGTTTTTTTGGTTTTTTTTTAATTAAGAGGTTAAAAAAATGTCCTAAGTTTTTTTTCTGTCTTTTTTTTAAGTTTTGGGAAAGTGGTCCCCCCCCCCCCCCCCCTAAGTTTTTTTTAGTTTTTTTTTTTGGGTTTCCCCCTGTTTTTTTAAGTCCTTCCCCCCCACCAAGTCCCGTGTTCCCATTAGCAAATTTAAAATGAGTTCCCCCTAGTAAACTTTTAAATATCAATAGGATAAATAAAGAGTTTCCCAGCATCTACAGCAATGTTAAGTATAAAGTTTTTTCTTTGTTTTTGTTTCCCCCGTTGCACGTTTTGGCTTATTTGAAAGTTAGTAATGTTACCCTTTGACCAAGTTTTTTAGAAATTGGCAAAAAGTTGGTTGGGAATGTGGTTCCTTCCCCCCATTCCCCCCCAATTTCTTTTTTAAGGAAATACTTGGCAGTTAATTTTTTTTTGAGTCTTTTGTAAAAAGGGGTTCCCCCTTCAAATGTGGGTTTGATGTAATATTGCCCCCCTTAATTAAAGGCTTTTTCAATGTTTATTAATTGAATGGAAAGGATCACAAACCTTTAGTTTCCCGAAAAAAACCAAAGTTCCCTTTTTTTTGTCCCACTTTTTTTTTTTTGGTGTTTTTTTTTGTCTATATATCCATATTATTATTATAATCAACCACTAAACCAGCAAAACACACAAAGGCATTAAAAACCTACAAACCGAGGGACCCAGTTTTTTCCCATGAAAACAAATCATGAAACCTTTTTTTTTCGGCGGGAGTTTTTCCGGTTGTTTTTTTTGTTTCGTTTCCCGTTTTAAGTTAAATAAAACGAACATGGACACCAAAAATTTTTGTTTTGTTTTTTCGTTTTTCGTTTAGTTAAATGAGCGAACATGAAAAAAGCTCTCATTCGTTCATTTATATTAATCAACGTTCAATAATCTGTTGGTGAACGCTCGTTTAGCTAAGCGCCATTTTCAAGGAAAAATAAAGAAGAGTGGGAAACGTTAGATAAGGTTGAAGGGGGCATTACCAAAAGTTTTTCAGGGGGGCCGAATTGTAGGAATTGGGCAAGATGTTTATTTATTTCGAACAATGGTTATTGCTCGCTTGAGCTTGACAGGTGGGCCTTGCAGTCAAGCTCCCTTATGCTTTTGCACTTGAGGGCCAATTTCCGTATATCACGAGGAAAAAGTTGGGGCTTTATACTTTGGATTGTTATCCGAAAAAAACAAGGGCCTAATCCAGCCAATTGAAACCCGTATTTTTGACTTTCATCTTAATGGAAAGGCCCGCTAAAAAACATTTTAAAAAAAAAAAAACCCATTGATCTATGTTTTACCGCAAAAAACTCTTTATTAAAACAATTTCCAACCAAAAATTTGAATTTAAAAAACCAAACAATTAATTTTTTAAACCAATTCTTCATTGTTGTTTTTTTCGAGATATCTTTTCTCAACCCGGAAAAAATTAACCAATAAGAACCAGAAAAGGAAAAAGGGAAATCTGGGGGGGGGATGTGAGTGTAAACTTGGGCAAAAATTTTTACCTATTTGTATGTATTGCACCAAAAAATATGGAAAAGTTGCTATGTAAAAAAAAGATCTTGCTTAATTTGAACAAATTTAATGTAAAATTTTTTGACGTTGGAACCAATCAAAAAGAAAAAACTTTCTACGTTGGCCAAGCTCAATTTTATGGTTTGTCAGTATTACAATTTTTACATTTAGTGTTCAAATTTTAGGAGAGGGAGACTTCCATTCCCCCCAAAAAAACGTTCACATTTTAATTTTTTGGTGAAACATGTTACAATAGTAACAAAAAGTTTGGTCAAGTTTTAACATTTACATCCCCCAAGATTCTTTTTTTCCCTAGAAACAAACAAAATTTTACCCAATGGAACAAATTACCAACTAGCAATACAACCACAAGCATGATCACAATCATCGTCACTATGAACAAATTGTTACCGCTCTACACCCCTACAAGCCGAACTCCAACTTTTTGAATACAAACAGCAAAATGGCTGAACAGACAACCATAATTTCCTCAACAACAACTTAATTTCCAAAAAACAGCAATTCCAAAAACATGTTCAGTCATCATCACCATTTTGTAATCAATAAATACCAATGTCAACTTCTCAATCAACTCCCAGCCCATTTAAAAATTGTGGTTCTTTACATGGGAATCTTTTTGTTTTTCATTTTTTTCAAAGTTTTTTTTCTTTCATGTATTTTCGGGAAAAAAAAAAAATTGTGAAAAATTGTTCATTTGAAAAACTTAAAATTATGTGAAAAAACTAGAAAAAACTTTTGCAAAAAAAAAACAACATTGTGAAATCTGGATTTAAAACCAACAATGTGTTTTTTTTAATTTGTTGTTTTATTTTAAAAAAAAAAAAAACAATGTGGTTTTTTTATTGTTGGGGAATTATAAAAAACAAAAAACCCCCACCCATTGTGTTAAGTTTTTTTAAAAAAAAATCACAGTGTGGTTTTTTGGGATAACGGCGTTGAAAAATCAGGAAAAAAAAGTGGTTCCAAAAAAAAACACACTGTTTGGATATGAACTTAAAACACATTGGGTTTTCTAAAAAAACCCACATTAAAAAAAAAAAAACAACATGAGTGTTAAAAATGTCAAGATTGCAAAGCAGTTTGTTGTTTTGGCCAGTTTTCTAGTTTTCACGAAAATTTTAGTTTTCAAATAATCACAACTCTTCGAAAAATAATGAAATTTTGCAAAAGACCTTTTTTCAACCTATGTGGGGGAAACCATGGGGAAAAAATCTTTTCATTGGCAACCCCACCTAGAGGGGAGGGAGTAGTAAAATTACGTTCCCCAAAAGTTTACCAAAAATTTCAACCTAATACTTCTCCAATTAAAAAAAAAAAAACCTTTTCACATTAATTGGTCCCAAAAACTTCCACCAAAAAATTGCTTTGGGGCATCACTTTGTACAAAGAAAATTTTACCAAAAACAACTCCCCAATTTTCCAAATAATTTTTTAATTTTTCATTATTTTAAAAACATATTGAAATCACCAAAACTATTATTAAAAATAAAAATAAAAAAAGTTATAATAAAGGTTAAAAAAAAAACAAAAAAAAAAACTGGGAATTTTATTTATTAAAAATTTAAAAAAAAGCACATTACCAAAACATTTAATTAATTAAAAAAAAAAAAAAAATTTACATTTTACAAATAAAAAAATTTAAAAGTTAATATCAAAAAATGGGGGGGGGGGGGAAAAGGTTTTTGAAGCCCCGGCTCACGTGCCCGGAGGGGTTCGTATCGAAAGTGGTGATGGAATCTCCTTCGTATTTAAATCTTCCATCTTGCGGCCCACACTCTCGTTTTTTACAAACTTGCTTTTGCACCGGCGGGATTTCCTTATAAAAAAACCGGGTGGAGGATAAAAAACCCTACCCATCTTCCTTTTCTTAAAAAAAAAAAACAGATTATTGGCAAAAATTTAACGTCACATTAAAAAAAACAAAAAATTTTGCCAATTTTTGTGGCTTTTGGGTTAATTAGGGGGCCGGGAGAAGTCGGAATGAAAAAAAAACTCTTCCAATTTTTTTTCTAAGGGATTACCAAAAAAGGTTTGCTCCACAATCTTTCTTGCTGTCTCTTGCAATTTCTTGAATTTTTTTTTCTTTGAGTCGGTAGGATACGGGTAGGCTTTAACAAAGGTTGACCACTTGTTGTAGATTCCATTGGTAAGATAGTAGTCGCGTTTGTAAATGTGTCTATTCACGTGAAATGAAGTGTTTGGAACCGTTCCATTTTGCTCCGGAAGGATTACACAAGTCGGATTTTTGGATTTAATAACATTGTTATTTCGGGGTTGTTAAACGGCCCATGGAGTTGCCAAAAAAGGCGGGCATTGCCAAAATCGATTACATCCTGCGACGTTGTGAACTCAAGTGTAATAGTTGGAATACCATGGTCACCTCGCGTATATTGTCCTCTCAACCTTCTAAGACAATTCTTCCGTTCGACACCCTGTGTTTTGTTTTTTTACCAATTTTGATTTTGCTATCAAAAAAGCCATTTGCCAAAGGAACTTGGTGAGTGTCCGAGCTTCATTGTGGCCTCGAAAAATGGGTTTGCAAAAAAAAAACATTAGTGTTGAAGTAGGCCTATGTTAAGGTAATCTCGAACGTACAACACCCAAAACTTTAATTGGGACGGCGTCCCCACAAAAAAAATAATCTAGATTTTTTTAGTGGACGTTTTCTTTTTGCGGCCCTTTGCATTGTAAAAAAAAGTTAACTTTCATCGTTTCTTTACATGTTCGGGGCATTTGGACTTTTGCGGAGTGCCTATTTTGACCAAAAAACGTTTTGGAATTTTTGGTATCGGTCGTTGGATAAAAAACACTTCTCTTGCCTGCGGCGAACATGTAAACCCTGTCTTGAAAAAAATTTTCGGGGGGAAAAGTTCGCTTTCAATGGCGCCCCTCACCCACTATTCCAAAAAAAGAATTCCCATGTTGGTTTTTAATTCCATACGAATTTTCCCCCGGGGAAAAAAATTGTTAAAGGGGGCTTCGGTCGTTTTACTTTGGTTCTAAACGGGCAACCAAAAATTCATTAGGAGTTTTGCAGGGGGGGGGGGGAACCAAATATTCCGGCAAAGGATCTATGGGCTTTAACTGGGGGTCAGGGGAAAAATTTGGGCTTATTAGGGGGGCTTTTTGCCATGTTCTTTTGAAAGATATTTATTGCGCATTAAGGGGCAAAAAAAAATGCCAGGAAAAAAACTGTAACTGTAGGGGATTCGGTCAGATAAAAGTCGGATAATTTTGAACCCTTCTGGGACGGGGAAGAATCGAAAGGGGGAACAATTATTTTTATTCTAACAAGGGGGGTTTGGGATTTGGGGGATTTAACAATTGTTAAAAAAGAATGGGTTAAAGGGATTTTGAAAAAGAAACAATGAGTGTTGGTTTACAAAAACATGGTTGGGGAAAGTGTGTTAGGTTATATAGAAAAACTAAAAAGGGTTTAAAAAAAAGATATAAAAAAACTTTTTATTTTTAATTTTTTTCTAGGTCACAAAAGTGGCCCGGGGGTGGGGGGGCATGGGCGGGGGAAAACTTTAATATTAAAGCTAGGGTAGGTCCAGGGGCTTACGGGGGTCCGCTAGAAAATTCTAGTTTAGTATAATTTTTTTTTTGAAAAAATACGATGTTATTTTCTTCTATTTGGTGTACGATTCAAAAAAAACAAAAATTATGAAAAGGATTTTTTTTTAACCCGGTCATGTAAACAAACACAAACTAATTTTTCTAACACTTTCTAAAAAAAAAGGGGATTTAAATACTAAATTAAGTAAAAAAAAAAACGATTTAAAACAACGACATGTTCTTGTTTAGGCAGAAAAAAAAAAAAAAATTTGTAAAACAAATGCCAAAAAAAAAATAAAAAACAAAAAAAAAAAAAAAACAAAAAGTATAAAAAAAACCCAAAAGAAAAATAACAATTTTAAAAAAGTTATTAAAAAACAAAATTAAAAAAAAAAAAAACTAAAAGGAAAATTTCGCTAAAAGAATTCGTAAACAACCAATTTTAGTGGTAATTCTTCATTTTACGTTTCAATATAAGGGTCCGCGATAGAAAAATTTGTGCTACCCGTCCCTTTCAATCCTGGTTCCGCCATTGTTCGTGGGTTCACGCCGCAACGTGCCTCTCCTCTCTCTTCAGTGAAGTATCCGAAAATCACACACTCTCCTTCAGCGTGTTAACATCCGGCGCCGACTCGGTGATGGAGTTTTGCCGATTCCTTTCATGCTCACCAAAAACTCATATTCAGATTCCTTCATCACATAATTAATTGGATGATACTAGTATGCAAATTCGCCACGTAAGTAAATGATACTGACAAGAAACCTGTTTTTTTTTTTTTTCCTTACAACGTTTTTTCCCAACCACATGTTGTTACGTTTAATTTTTCTTTATTAACCTAAATGCCAATCCTTACAATATATTCTAAAGTCCCAAATTGTAATCCTTGTTCCCCATTTAATTTGAATTCCACTTTTATTACCTATAACTTCTTTCTTTAACCCCCCTGTGTTAAAAAAAAAAAAATTCCCTGTAATTAGCTTTTACTAAACCTTCCCCAATTTTTAAAGCCCTAAAATTAACCTAAAAATCCATGTCCAAATCTGTCCTTTTTTTCAAAACGTTAAATAATAACAACCATTTCCTTCCCCTGTTTTCCTTGTAATAAATTTTAAATATTTCCCCGTTAAAGTTGGCTTTGTAAAAGCCTTTCCCCAAACTAATCCCCGGTAAATAGATTATTCTTTTCCTGGTTTTTTCCACTGGACCACTTTCCCCCTTTTTTCATCTTAGAAAACTGGGGTTAAAAATGTTAACAAACTAAATTTGTCCTTTTAAAATTTTGATAAACAATAAGTAAAAACCGTAACAAAACTAGTAATTAACGGAAATTAATAATAGTGGGGGTTGTTTTTTTTTTTTTTGTCCTATTCCCAATTTTTTTCGAGTTTAAAATTGGTTTTTTTTGGTAAGGCGTCCCAAAACCAAAAAAAATTAATCCCGAAGAACCCCTTTTTCCCCCCTTTGATTTTTTGGCCCCAAAAAAATTTGTTTTTTTTTAATTTTTTTGGTTTTTTTTTTTTACTATGTTTTTCAAAATTTTTTTTACATAATCAAATTCCAATATCCCGCTTTTTAAAATTAGGGAAAAACCTGTTTTGCAACTTTTTTACAATACTTTAAATTACTAAAGTGGGATACTCCCCCCGTTTTATTAAATTTTCACAAATTGTAAATTTATGTTTCCCCCGGTTTGGTTGGATGGCCCGATGAAAGATTTGTTACCAAAGCCCTCTTTTTTACTAAAACTTCCCAAATTCAATTCTGGAGTCCAACAAAATCCCCAAAGGAAGGATTCCTCCCCTTCATGCCCCTTTGGGGGAATTTACCGGAGGGTTCCCCGTTTGCCCCCCTCCCCCCCTCTTAATAAATCGGTAAAAAAATTGCCCCTCCCCCCCCTTTACGACAGAATTGTTGGTAAAAAAATTGGCTTAGTTTTTTTATGCGTTTCTTTTCCCATGGGCCCTTTTGGTTTGAAGTAGCCCCCTCCTTTTTTTGGCCCCCTTTAATTTTAGATATGGTAAAAAATGGTAAATATCCTTTGGGGGGTCAAAATTTTAGCCCAAATAAATCCCTCCTAATTTAATCTTGAAACAATGACAAATGTAAAATCCCAACTTTTATTTCTCCTCTTCTTAAATTTTTCCCATTTTTTTTTTTTGATCTTTGCCCCAAGTGGTGTTTTTTTTTTTTAAGTTTTTTTTTTTTTTTTAGGAAATGATTTAATTAGGCCTAATTTTTTTTTTTTTTTTTAGGAGGGAATTTTCCCCCTCATTTTTTTTTCTTTTAGATATTATTGGGGTTTAGTTTTTTTTTTTTTTTTTGGTTTTTAAACTAAAGGTTTTTAATTTGAAAAAACAAAAAATAGGTTTTTTTCCCCCATGCCAATTTGAGGGCTGTGGAAGTTTAAAAAACAATGGACGTTTTTTTTGGCCTAAAATTGAATTTTTTGAACACCCCTTATTTTCGTGGACCAAAGGGTTTTTTTATTATCTTCCCCCTCTTTGTGTGGGGGGGTCGTTGGCCAAAAAAGTGAAAATTAGCCCTGGTAAAAAAATTAAAACCTTTTTTTCCCGTTTTTTTTTTTCACCCCTAAATTTCTATTCCCACATTTACAATAATAGCACAAACTTTTGGAGAGGCCATGACATTGATGGTCTTTGAATTTTCTCAAAATGCAGGTGGCAAGCATAATTTTCCTAGATATTCCTGTTGGTACCGGTTTTTCCTATGCAAGAACGACACTTGCTTCTAGTTCTACAGATATCCAGTTTAGTGATCAAGCATATTTTATTGGGAATCAAGCCCCAAAAAAATAATGAAAATTTTTTATTGATAAAAGGTACAAAATATAGACTTTTTTTTTTTCTTTCTTTAATTTTTTTTTTTATCTGTTCTTAATTTTTTTAAGGTTATTTTTTTTTTTTTTTAACACATTGAAGCATATATTCTGCAGTGGTTTGAAACGCACCCGGAGTTCGTTTCCAACCCATTCTATGTTGGAGGAGACTCGTATTCTGGAATTCCAGTACCTATAATAACACAACTAATATCAAATGGTAACACTTTTCTCTCCCCTTCGAGGGCGAAATGCAAAAAAAAAAAGTCAATTTGTTTTTTTAAGTAGACCAAATCTCTTTCAAACGGTAAAAATAATCACTGGTTGTGTTCGGGTCCTTTTTACTCATAACCTTTAATGCCACCGTGGGGGCTAGAAAATGAAAAGGTGTACACCAAAACCCCGTAATAATTCCAATCTTCAAAGGTCCCCCCCCCCCTTCATTGCCTTGCGTCCTTAATCTTCAAGTAAAAACTAAATTATGAAAACCAGAAAAAAAAAATGGAACCTTATGGACCGAATTTAATCCCAGCCATAAAAATAACCCTTCCATAAAATGCTTAAATAATAATTTCCTAGTAAGGGCATGATTTCAAAATAAACGATTTTTTTCCCCCCCCCCCCTTAAACCATGAAAAACTTTTTTGGTTTTGGCTTTCAGGGACAAATAAATGTGGGCTTTTTTTTTGGAAAAACGCTGTGGACCATTTCCCCCAGAGAAGATAAAATTACACCAAAAATTCCGCTTTTCGCAAAATGGGGTAAAAAATGGGGGGCCTTTTATTTTCTGAATTTGAGACCTCCCCTAAATAAGGTTTGTTTTTCTGCCCTCCATTGGAAAAGTTTTCCCCCCCCCCTGTAAAATTCCCCCCCTATGCTAAAACTTTAAATCAAACTAACATTCCTTTTTTTCCTTTGTTTCCTTTTTTCTTTGGCCCAAGGTTTTCCCCCCTTTTAAAGTTGTTGTCACGAAGTTGTAATGGAGAGTATCGGTTGGATTATATAAGCCCTAACAACAATGGATGTTTACGACATCTTGAGTTGTACCAAGAGGTATACATGAAATTCAACTGAGATATCCAATTGAAGTTTTTTTTTTTCCACCTGCCAAATGGAGTACATCTTATAAATACTACTAGAACAAGACACTTGACTTCCCTATTAAACTAAAACAATTGCCACTGAATAGCATACTAACTCACCATAACTAGTCTTAACTAAGAGTTTAAACATTAGATTTTGTTATCGTTTGGAATAGCTAAATTCGTTTGAAAAACGAAGTTTAACTTCGTTCAAGCTATTTTCGTAAAGTAGATCGAACGAAGTTTAAGTTCGTACGAAGGTTATCTTCGTAAGGTGTAATTCTGGAATTTTACGTAGTCAGTCTTAAGTTCGTACGAGGGTCATTTAAGGTCCTAAATGACTTATACTTTATATGTTAATGTACGATAGGTGTCGGGGATTACTGATAAGCACTATTAGCTATTTGTTTGCGCGCGTACACTACTACCAGGTAAGATACACTACTTTGACACGCTGGGGGATCAACTAAAAGCTGGTTTCAAATCGTAAACACTTCCATTCAGTATCTTTATATTGCATGTGGGCATATGGGTTACTTGGGAGGTATTATGGGTTATGCAGTTGACCATGAGACCTGAGATGCAGTCCCTATTGTAGTGTAATGCA